>JAVJIF010011711.1:0-132958 GCA_038442645.1 Agave tequilana | reverse complement strand
TTTGAAAACAAATTTAGTCAATCTGTTTAAATCAGGAAAGTAGCCTGCTGCGAGTCTAGAATCAGCTTTTCCAAGTTAGGAATAGTAGGTAATGTTGATCTCCTGATCCGCTTTGATTCTTTTCAAAAACTGAAAGATCTCCCCTGATCTTCTACTTGTATTAGGAGAGTCAAGAGATTATGGCAAGCAACTGTCGTATTTGATCTTAGATTTGATCTCGATTAGATTTAATTGGTCAAGGGTGACCATAAAAGACCCGCAGCAGGGCTACTTCGTCGAGCTCGCAGCGGAGCTGGGGGAAGCGTCTGGCGAAGTTAGAAAGAAAAGCTCTTCAGCGGAGCTGGATACTTTCTTGGCGAAGCTACCCATTAGCCTTCTGCGCGCTGCATAGGATTTTGGGCGAAGTGAACCGCCTGCGGGGTTAACTGAGAGCACCTCTTGCAGCGAAGTTTGCGAGGGGGACTCTTCGCGATGCTAAGCAATTTCAGCTTCTCATACGAGACGCATCTTGTGGGCTCATGTGGGGCTCAGTGTTGAGCTAACTTAGTGTCCCCCTACGAGCTTTTCTTGGTTTACTGTCTGCTTTGCCGGATCAGTAGAGTCCAAGTTGCTGATTCGTCCCTTTTGAGATGGGTGAAGAACTGGTCGTCAGCTTGTCTGCCACTTGTCTTTTGTAAATGTCAACAAGTTAGACATTGTTCAGGCCAGTTAGGAATCTTGTCTTTTTTAGAGTGTCAACAAGACCCTCTTCAAAGTTTTCGTGAGTCTGTAATGGAATGGTTCAGACTCCGAAATATTTGAACTGCTTTGATTGATGGTATGTGAAATGCGAACGTCGCCATAGTGGTTGAGTTCAACTCTGCTTTCAATCCTGCTTCCGGATTAGAATAAGTTCACCGAGGAACCGCGTAGGCTCGCGATTTTGAATAGCTTCGCGTCTGGATAGCTTCGTATTTGATCCTCCCGGAGTAGCTTCGCTTCAAATCAGTTTTGGAATGACGTTCCTTTCCCGAGGCTAATTGCTTTTTGTCTGGTTACGAGAGGGATATTCCCTTTCCCGAGGTTGAAATAACCTCTCTTACATTAACGAGGGAGATCATTCCTTCTGCGCGCATTTTCGAGGGAGACTATTCCCTTTTTCAAGGCTCGGTACTTGAATGCCTTAAATTCGCTTGCGCTTCCAAGCTTGAAGTAGCGGCGGTGTGGTCAAACCATGAGGCCTATAAATAGGACACTTGAAGTCCTCTTCAGGGAAACAGTCTGTTCATGACATTTCTTGGTTGTCCAGAGAAGGAGACTCAGATTTCTGAGGTAGTGGGGCGCCCACCTGGCCACTAACCGGCCCAGAACTGGTGAGTCTTGGTCATCCAGAGACTTTTACCATAGAATGGTGACTTTAGGGAGCTTACCTCCCTTAATCTTAGCCTTACCAGCTACTTCAGGGATTGATTTCCCTTATTCTTCATTTTGTATCTAACTGATTTGCAGAGAAGGGCTTCAGCCCTATTTTTCCAGCTTCTCGGCGAAGCTATCATTCTCGCTTGATTAGAAACAGACTTTCCCATGCAGGATTCCTGTCTTGATCTATTGAATCTGCCTGTTAAATCCGCCACATAGGCAAGAATTGGGACTTAATCTCTTCAAGGTCGAGCCAGTCTTGCCATATAGGTGGGGCTAAGACTGTGTCCCTCTGGACTAGTCTGGCTTAGCCATATAGGCGAGGCTAGGACTTAGCCCTTTTGATGCTCCTTCAGTCTAACTACCTTAAGCGGAGATAAGACTTGGCTTATGCTGAGCTAGCCCATCATCACTGTGCAAGCGAGGCTATCCTCTGCTTAACTGAAGCACCACTGGATCAGATATGAATTGCTTCGCCCCAAAGAATTTGCCTTAGCATTTCACTTTTGCAGCTTTTTCTTTGATTTACTGCTAACCTGTTTTTAGTTTGCATTGCAGTGAACTGTGCCTGCCAGTCTTTTGTCTTGATGAAAGAGACCAGAGACTTACCTCTTGATCTTCCAGCTGAAACTTTAATCCTAAGCAGGAGGAACATACTAGAGCAATTGATGCATGTTCCAAGAAGAGGTTGGCAGCTGCTTATCCGAGATGATCCACTTCGAGAAGGGGTTGATAGTCGCTTATCCGAGATGATCCACTTCGGGAAGGCGGATTTCACCTTTAAGGTCTCGGATCCTTCCTTTGCCAATTTTCATCAAAGAAGATCCAGCTTTCTGGTGGCAACTGGTCCTTGCCAATTTTCATCAAAGAAGATCCAGCTTCTTGACGGCAAAATCTGTCATTATGCGAAAGATTACGGCCTTGTGCAGGAGGAGGCCTTTCGTGTCCAGTTGGTTTGGCTTATCACCTTGGAAGTAGATAGGACAACTTGTATGCCTTTGGAGCAATGATTCGGTTGTACGAAAGATCACCTTGATGTAGCGTCACTGTATCTTCCCTTTGAATCAATAAAAAATGTTTATTCTCCGCTTTGCTCTGTTTCCCTCCTTTTTGACCCGAGAACACCTAGAGTTGACTAACTTTAGGTAAGTCTTTTCCTTAAGAAAAATGAAAACTCTTGGCCGAGCTAAGCTTCCAGTGAAGCTGAAGACAAATTTTCAACTAAGTCAGGAGCGAGTTTCTGGCGGACAGAATTTCCGCGAAGCTAGAGATGTGCTTTTAGCAGAACTAAGGCACGTTTCTCAGCGAAGTTATTCAAGCGTCGTGCGAAGTCGACACTGAACTCACGGCGGAGTTAGCCCTTAGCGGGACTGAAGTAAAGCTTCTCGGGAAGGCGGATCTCGTAGGAAGAGGGTAGTGAAGAAGCCTCGTCGCTACGCTCCTACTGTTATTGCAGAGGGCGAATCATCTACAGTGCCTCCTCCTCCTACTCCATTAGTCATTAAGCTGTAGGCTCCTAGGCAGACCGCTGGTAAAGCTGTTCCGGACCGAGTAAGATTAGCTCCGTTCTTGCAATACACTCTTTTATATTCCAAACAGCTCATTGTTTACTTCATGACTCAGAAACTGAGGCGGTGAGAGACCTGGGAGCTGAGGTCGCAAGAGAACAGGGGGAGCATTATGATCCCTTGTTCACTTATAGAGAAGGTGATGAGGTTAGCTATTTTGCCGTCTCAGAAGAATCTAGAGGTGATGCGGCTGACATAGGTCCTTCAGGTGCTGGGATCTCAAAAGGAAGCCCCATGGCATCCAGCTCTATAGGATGGACCACCGAGGGTTCGGCGAGCGAAGGTGGGCCGGCCATCCATGTTGACTCTGCCAAAGACTTTCCTATGGAGCCTGAGGGGACTGATGCCACGGTCGAGGAAGTTCGGAGAGAAACTGTGGCCAAGGCGACTGAGGCGATATCATCTTTTGGTAGTGCTTTGACCTTTTGTGAGTAATTCTTCTCGTGATATTTATTACGCCTTGCTTAAACAGAATCTTGCTATAGGTGTTCCGCCTCTGGGTGCATTGACTTCGAGGGAGCCAGCCAATCTTTCTGAGGAAATCTGAGGTGAAGAAAGTACTTCGACCGCGGCGGATGCTGCTGAGTTGAATGCCTTGTATCACGACTTACCTTCCTATCAGCCCGAGCTGGCCAGAGGAAGGGTGATTGAGGGAACAGTAGTCACGAAACTAACCTCACTTCCAACTATATCAGTAAGTGAGGTGCCATTGGTTTTGCCAGTGCCGCCTATCTTGCCAAGCGCGGAGCTGAAGGTGATTACCAGTACTATTTTTCCAACACTGGTGGTTGAGCCAGCTCTCCCAGAAATAGTCACCAGTCCTACGTCGACTGTGGCTAGTGTACTGGTTTCAATGAGGACTCCTCCGAGATCACCGGCGATTCCTCATATTGCTCCAGCCAGTGCTTCTACTATTTCTTTCACAGTTATGTCAGTGAAACCGGTGGAAGCTTTGTCTTCAAAGGCTGCTCGTTCACCGGGAGTAGTTGAGGCCGAGAATGAATTCGTGGCTGAGCTAGTTGACAGCTTTTATAAGGGCTTAAAGTGCTCCATTGCTTTGGTCTTGAAGGGCTCGACTATCTTATTTTCCGCTTTGAAGGTGGTCCTCTCCCGAAGCATTGACAATATCCGAGACTTTGGAGGGGACGACCAGGCTGCCGCATTGGAGCTTCTGGTGGACAGGCTTGAGAGGGATGTGGACGAATGGCGCCGTCTAGCCATTCAGATTTAGAGTCTTCAGTTAACGAACAGCTTGCGCACCTTGCTGCTCAAATGCATGAAGCCCATCTCGCCGCTCAAGAAGTAGCCAAGGGAATTTCCTTTGAGTTGAAATCCTTGGAGATGAGGAGAGTAGAACTTGGGGACGCCATAGATGCTTCTAACAGCGCTTTTCTTGATGCCGAGGATAAGATTGAAAAGGCAAGGAAATGATCAGGAAGGCTAATCTTCTTTGTCCAAGGCTGAACCGGTGCGTCTTGAAGAGATTGCTTCGCTAGAACAGCTTAAGGCTCAAAATGACGAAGTCCTGCAGAAGGAGCTAGCACAGAGGGCAACTTTGGTTGAAATGAGGCTCGCCTGGCCCAGACAGTGAGCTTTAATGAGGCCGAGTTGAGGTCGCAGGCACTTATCAGGGCTGCTGAGGAGAGGAAAAATAGGCTGGCCATTCTTGAAGAACAGATCAAATCCTACGAAGCACCCTCGTAGCTTGTAATCCGAGCATCCTTGTATCCCTCTTGGATTTAATAAAAAGTGATTTTATCTAACTCCCCTGTTGCATTTTCAACTTGTTTTATCTTCTGAATTTTCAATTCTTGTTTTCAAGTTGTATTGCAATCCTCTAAAGGAAGCGGAATAATGATATAACTAATCCAATCAGTGGTGATAAGCTGATAGAGTTAGTCACACATTTGAGAAAATAGTCCTTACTGGACTAAAAGATGAGACTTGGCTATCTGTCAGTTCAAAGGTCGCAATGACATAACCGATTGAGAAGCCACCAAGCTTGAAATTTTGTCATATGATGACAAAGAAATAGTCCCTACTGGACAGAAAGATGAGACTTGGCTATCTGTCGGTTCAGAGGTCGCGATGATGTAACCGATTGAGAAGCTACCAAGCTCAACATTTTGTCATATGATGACAAAGAAATAGTCCCTACTGGACTGGAAGGTGAGACTTGGCTATCTCTCAGTTCAGAGATTGCGATGACATAACCGATTGAGAAGCCACTAAGCTCGAAATGCCATTCAGAGGTGACGAACTGGACATGATGACAAAAAAATAGTCCCTACTGGACTGAAAGATGAGATTTGGCTATCTGTCGGTTCATAGGTCGCAGGGACGTAACCAATTGAGAAGCTACCAAGCTCGAAATTTGTCATTCAGAGGTGACGAGCTGGACATGATGACAAAGAAATAGTCCCTACTGGACTGAAAGATGAGACTTGGCTATCTGTCAGTTCAGAGGTTGCAGGGACGTAACCGATTGAGAAGCCACAAAGCTCGAAGTTTTGTCATTCAGAGGTGACGAACTGGACGTGATGACAAAGGAATAGTCCCTACTGGATTGAAAGATGAGACTTGGCTATCTGTCGGTTCAGAGGTAACAAGGACGTAACCGATTGAGAAGCCACCAAGCTCAGGATTTTGTCATTCAGAGGTGACGAACTGGACATGATGACAAAGAAATAGTCCCTACTGGACTGAAAGATGAGACTTAGATATCTGTCGGTTCAGAGGTCGCGATGACGTAACCGATTGAGAAGCCACCAAGCTCAAAATTTGTCATTCAGAGGTGACGAGCTGACATGATGACAAAGAAATAGTCCCTACTGGACTGAAAGATGAGACTGGTTATCTGCCGGTTTAGAGGTCGCGATGACGTAACCGATTGAGAAGTCACCAAGCTCAAAATTTGTCATTCAGAGGTGACACTGGACATGATGACAAAGAAATAGTCCCTACTGGACTGAAAGATGAGACTTGGCTATCTGTCGGTTCAGAGGTCGCGAGACGTAACCGATTGAGAAGCCACCAAGCTCGAAATTTGTCATTCAGAGGTGACGAACTGGACATGATGACAAAGAAATAGTCCCTACTGGATTGAAAGATGAGACTTGGCTATCTGTCGGTTCAGAGGTCGCGATGACGTAACCGATTGAGAAGCACCAAGCTTAAAATTTGTCATTCAGAGGTGACGAACTGGACATGATGACAAAGAAATAGTCCCTACTGGACTGAAAGATGAGACTTGGCTATCTGTCGGTTCAGAGGTCGCGATGACGTAACTGATTGAGAAGCCACCAAGCTCAAAATTTGTCATGCAGAGGTGACGAACTGGACATGATGACAAAGAAATAGTCCCTACTCGACGAAAGATAAGACTTGGCTATCTGTCAGTTCAGAGGTCGCGATGACGTAACTGATTGAGAAGCCACCAAGCTCAAAATTTGTCTTTCAGAGGTGACGAACTGGACATGATGACAAAGAAATTGTCCCTACTCGACTGAAAGATGAGACTTGGCTATCTGTCGGTTCAGAGGTCGCGATGACGTAACCGATTGAGAAGCCACCAAGCTCAGGATTTTGTCATTCAGAGGTGATGAACTGGACATGATGACAAAGAAATAGTCCCTACTGGACTGAAAGATGAGACTTGGCTATCTGTCGGTTCAGAGGTCGCAGGGACGTAACCGATTGAGAAGCCACCAAGCTCAAATTTTGTCATTCATAGGTGACGAACTAGACATGATGACAAAGAAATCATTCCACTGGGGGGAATAAGACTTGATTATTAACTCCATGGGGATTTTGCTATCTCCTTTGGATGTTATTTGAAAGAAATTGTCATAGGTATATTGTTAACGTGATAGCCAAAAAAGTCTACTGAGGACTGATTATTAGAAACCCGCTGGGGAGTTAGGAAATGAATCTCATAAGAGATTACATGTCGGAGGTGATCATTAACGTGACAAAAAAACTCCGAAGGAATTTGTAAAGCAATTTGCCAGAGGTGCTATTAGAGGTGCTTGAACATAACAGTAATTTGAGTGGATCTGACGTTCTGTTAAAAAGAATGACAAGCGGAGTTTATTCACGGGGGATATTGGCTTTATCTGTTGGGCAGTAGATTATAGTCTTGCTATCAGAGGTTTAGTGTTAACATGATATTTTAGACTCCTCATTTTACAAAGGAGATGAATACCTTTATATGTGGTCTTACCATTCCATGGATGGGAATTGGTAAGTGATTTTGAAGAGGGAATCAAATGGGAACAGGTCCCTTAGGATTTTTAGCAAATCCTCAGCTGTCAACGGGTTTGATATGCCTTTATCAACTACTGTTTGAGTCGGGCTAGCCATGCTATTCCCTTTAGCATGATGAGTTGTCGAGGACTTATGTTGGGATTAAAGGCCAACATTTTCCTCTATCCTTAACCATTAGAGGTGTTAGATCATTCGGTTACTGTATTCGTAACTTGATTCTTCTTTGAGACAACCAGCGTACATCAGCTCGATACTGGTTTACGGTCGTATGATCTCGTTTAGAGAAAGAGAGGAGCGCTCCTTCTGCATATCTTGGATTTGAAGGTCTTGGTCAGAAGTGTAATGTTAACTTGATCATGAGAAGGATCCTATCGTACTTCTTAAGAACTTGTCGTTGATCGGCATCATGAGTAAATCACCATCTGAAGTCATAAGGTGATATGCCCCGTTTGAATAGACTGTCTCTATTACGAACGATCCTTCCCATTTAGGCTGAAATTGCCTTGATTTTGTGCGTCATGATCATCGGTCGTCTGATGGTTAAAACCAAATCTCCTTCCTGGAAGACTCTTTGCTTGACCTTTTTATTGAAGGCTCTTGAGATCCGGGCTTGATACAACTCAATGTGTTGCTGAGCTTGTAACCGCTTCTCATCTTGGGCTTCAAGCTCCTGGAGACGCAACTGATCATTATCCTCTATTGTCATCTTAGTCATTAAAGCGACTCGCAATGATGACATCTGGATTTCTAACGGTATGACTGCTTCGCATCCGTACACTAGGAAAAAAAGGCGTTTTGTTTGTGGAGGTTCGAGCCGTGGTTCGGTAGGCCCAAAGACATTCACTAAGCTTCTCATTCCAGTCTCACTTATTTGATGAAACGAACTTTTTGAGTAGCTTAATGATTGTCCTCCAAGCCATTAGCAGCAGGTGATCGGGGTAAAACCGCGCACAAAAAGTGTATGTTTTGAAATCAAGATTTAAAGTGTGTGTGCTTTGGCTTCCTCGATACGTCCGTTATACCATAGAGGCTTAAAACGAGTCGAATCCACAAGGACGGGAGGCGATAGAAGCTTTACCGGTTGATTCATGTGTTTGTTAAAAATTTCTTCAAAGTTTTAAAGAATGAAAAGAAAAGAAAAGAAAGAATGAAAAGAGAAGTACGGTGAAAACAAAGAAGTGAGAAGCATAGAAAAGAATATGTTGTGGTTTTTGTATGTCTAAAACAAAGTGAAAAAGAAAGAAAACCCATGGCTACTAACTACTAATGACTCCACCAACATGCTAACCTCTTAGTGATAGTTGCCTCACATGTATCATTGGCCATCACTAGTCCTTGGTTCAAGAGCTATTTAAAGCATGACCCATATGTAACTCATCACAACCCAACTCTAGAAAATAAGTTCAAGCTATACTTAAATCATCAAAACCCGATAAGAGCAAGTATGAAGTAAAATAATGTTAGCTTGTTAGTGGTTAGGAAGTTAGAGTGTTAGATCCATCATCATGAGTCATCAATGGCTCTTGCAAGAGCAAGGCCAAAACGAGGCTATTAGATTCATGTGGATTATCATAAAAAAAGTTAGCAAGTTGGTGGTTAGTAGTTAGTGCCATGAGAGAAAAGATTAGTTACACATGTAAAAAAAGATTAGAGAGAAGAAAACAAAGATAAGGTAAGAGAACACCTTTCATAGATTGTCACCTTCTATTACAAGTACTCTTGCTTCCCAACATGTACCACTCTCTCTCCCCCTAATACAAGATCTACAAGAAATGAAAAAATACAAGGGAGGAAGAAGAAGAAAAACTATACTACACAACCCAAAACTACAAAATGAAAATGAAACTACTCCTAAAACTCTGCATATCTTCAACTCTGAAACCCAGGGGGTATTTATAGCCACCAGGGAAGAGGGGGGCCAGGGGACAGGCCCTGGCCCAAAACGCGGCCGGGGCCGCGGCCATACTGGGGCCGCGCATGGTCCCGTCTGTCCCCTGTCAGACCCTGTACCGGTTTCATCTTTGCACCCCTGGTTTTCACAGAATCAGCTCTCTAGGTCAATGCTATCTTTAATAGGCTTTTAATTACCAATTAAATGGTGATTTAGGGTTTTCTTCTTCATTGCACACCATGAACCTAGAATCAAGCAAGCAAAGCTTTATTAGTAGAATTTAATATGAAATTAATGTGAAGATGTGATACAAATTATGCAAATTAGAGACTAATCACACCCCCACACTTATCTTTTGCTCGTCCCGAGCAAACAAAAAAAACTAAGAAATTATTACACCACTTTCGCAGGTGACGCGAATGCACTGAGCATGTGCAACAAGCCGTTAAACCTTTAAGTTTCTCCTAGAGGAGGAGTTTGTCTCCTGAGGGTTTTCAGCGGATTACACCCACAAAATCCATAAAGAAAGAAATCAAATGTTAGTATTTTGAAAACACATTTTGAAATAGAGAAAAGTGTTGAAATATTTTTGCGAAAACATAAGTGATCTAAGGTCATAGGTTAACCAGAAATTGTTCTTTCTTAAACTAAGTCAAAATGCAAAAAATCTTGTTATAAATTAAATGTAAGAATTAAAATTGAATTGACTCTTTGATCTTTCATAAAACTCTTAGAAAAATATGCACTTTGTGGACTGTGAAGATTTTTTGGGATATCGACTCTAACTTTCATGCCATTTATTTATATTATATATATATATATATATAATATTATTATTATATTTTTTTTTTCTTTTTTTTCTTCCCTTAGTTTTCTTATGCTTTCTTATTTACCCGGGTAGTGAGCCTTTTGCCGGTGACTCCCAAACCAGATGGTCTTAGGGCACCAGATGAGAAAATATCCCTCGGACTTAAGGACTCGAGTAAATAAGGCCACAAAACTAAAGGGGATTATTTTGTTTTTATCCACCATTTTAGGTATGAATAATCATGCTTCCTGAGACATAATTACCCAACTTCAATAAGTGATTTTTATCTATCATAAATTTTTAATATATATTTTTATGGCATTTTTAGTCTTTGTTTCAATCCCAAAATTGTGTAAGTATGAAGTGCATAAATCTAAGACAAAAAATTCAAAATTAAATATCTTTTCAATCTTACTTTCTTATCCTAAAATTTAAACAAGATCTATTATTTTGGCTTGGTTTAAAATTTCATAATTTTAGGTCTTCCTAATTCCTAAGATAATCTTAAATTTTCTTAAAAATAAAGCAAAACTATTTATCTTATTTCAAAAAGTTTTGTAAAAAGAGAAAAGATTTTTTTTAAATTTTTTTAAATTAAAAAGAAATATAAAAGAAAGAAAATATAAAACTACCTATGTCAGTAAACCCTCCCCACACTTATCTCAGGCATTGTCCTCAATGCATCTTGAATGTGTAAAATACATGAAACAAATGGAGAGGGAAGGAAGATTACCTCATGGCGGTGGTTCCGGTGGTGGTCTGACTGGGCCAAGCGTTGCTACCCAATCAAGATATCGTGGAACTTGAAGGAACCCACCAATGACCTCTCTAACATGACCTAATAAAAGAATGATTGATTGAATGGTCTTATTGAAAATTTACCCCCATATAATTTCAAATTTTCAAAAATAATTATTGAGTCATTTTCTTCAACATTCTTGTCCAACGATGAAGTGTGATTTTGAGAGATGATTGATTTGGACTCAAATGGAACAGGAACAAAAACCGATACCAACTCGGGAAGTTGACTCAGATCAAGTCGAGGGTCAACAATGAGAGTCGAAATTGGTTCAAAAATAGGGTCCAGACCAAAGAATTGATGTTCACACACTGTCCCCATTAATGAAGTGTGATCATAAGAGATTGGTGATTCCATTTCACGGTGTACTGGTACAGGATTCAATGTTGAATCTGAAATAGAGAAAAATCTGATAAAGATACCGGGGTCATTATTGAATCAAAAAGTGAAAAGGAATCGCCAACTTGAGGTTCAGGATCACTGTCAGGTTCGATTTCAATTTCAGGTAAGGGATAACTTACCAGAATGTCCAGGCGACTTTCATAACTTGGAGTGTGGTCAAGTTCAAATGTGTGTTGAAATTGAATCTAGATTCTCAAAATGACATGATTCTTGGGTCCAATCAGTAGAGTTAGGGATATAAGGATCGGTCAAAGGTTGACAAGAAAGACTTTTCTCGCTCTCATTGATCAATTCGCTCATAAGTGAGTCTAACCTACTGATAGGCCGGGTAATAGAATTGAATTTGGAATCATGTCTTCCATTCTCTTTGCGATTGGTTCTTCGTGAAAAGATGAGTATGGAAGTCGATTTGGAAATTATGGTGAATTGTGAGTCGATTGGATTTTGTGATTGCTGCTCGGACTCACGCAAGGGTTCTATACTCAAGTCCAGTATTGATGGTGTTCATTTTGAATAGGTGATACTGGAAAAGATGAGTAGGACTCTTGAAAATGTGGTTGAGATGATGAGTCCAACATGTTTTGCATTCTTTCACAAAAGACTTCCAAACATTTTTCTAGCTCAGATTCTTCTTCAACTGGATGCTCTAGAAAAGGAGTATGTGGAGTTTGATGGGGAGGATTATGAATTAAGCAAAATTTGCATTTGTTGTAGGGACTCTTCTATACTTCTTTCCAATGATGATTTTTCTTCAATTGGTGGTTCAGGAAAAGGAGTATATGAATCAAAAATTGGGGAACGAATATTGTGAAAATTGTGGACAAGATGGTTGAAAATTTAACTCGGGTAGGTGAATCCCCATGAACTCTATGAAAAGTTGAAATTATTTTGAAAATTATGGTCATATGGTTGGGGATATGGGTCATATTGATTCGGATAATCCCAACCCGGCATATATGGTTGGGTCATGTTGTACATTGCCCGGTCAGAGTTATCGAGTCAAATGAGGTCGGGGTGAAATATGGATTCATATTATAATTGAAAGAATTGTTGTTATTAAAATCCATATCACAGTATACAGAAAAACAAACAAACAAACAAGCAAACAAACAAACAAAGAAAAAGAGAAAGAAAAACAAGCCTATGCTAGGGTTGACTTAGACCTAGACGACTCCTAACTGGTTAGACTGTCCATGGGGGTATATTGTAGGACGCTGACCACGAGTTAATCGGCCAGGTAGGGGCAAGATCAGTGGGAGGTATCCGTGCCAGAGCAACGGGCCTAATTATGCCAACACACTGTTCTTCGAGGTTTCGCCTCTCAATCCCCAACCTTAGACACCGATTTGACAAGAGTCAACTTCTAACAACTTCCCCCTTAGGTCAATCTCCTAAATGAGTCCGAGATGTCCCTAGGGGCCAACGTCTAGCAAGTTTTATTTAGGCTTGGGTTGTGTAAGTGGGGAGGTGATTTTTGGGCTAAGAGAGGGTAAGACTTCCCCACCTTATCTGTATTGGGTTTTGCCCTTAAGTTAAATTTGTGCAAGTGTGCAATATATATAAGATGAACACAAAAAAAGCGAGTAAATCACTGAAGTGTTTGTCCTAACTATATGCAATGCAATCTGTACACCTCCGTCAAGATCACAACAACACAAAAATAAAAATACAGTATATTGGAATGAAAATTGACACGTGCCTAGATGCAAATGTCTAAACCGTTTTAAAGCATCCAATTTCTATATTTTAGTTCTTATAATTATTTACAGTGCACAGGTGATATTTAACAAAAATTAGCAGCAGAATATAAGAATATACAAGAATTACCCAACCACACTTGAGCAAGTGTGGACTTCTGCAATGCTAAAACTTTAACCTGCACACCAAAAAACAAAAAAGAAAAGTTAACAAAAATGTGAAATTAAATCGTTCCCATCCCCGGCAACGGCGCCAAAATTTGATCGGGGTAAAACCACGCACAAAAAGTGTATGTTTTGAAATCAAGATTTAAAGTGTGTGTGCTTTGGCTTCCTCGATACTTCCGTTATACCATAGAGGCTAAAACGAGTCGAATCCACAAGGACGGGAGGCGATAGAAGCTTTATCAGTTGATTCACGTGTTTGTTAAAAAGTTCTTCAAAGTTTTAAAGAATGAAAAGAAAAGAAAAGAAAGAATGAAAAGAGAAGTACGATGAAAACAAAGAAGTGGGAAACATAGAAAAGAATATGTTGGGATTTTTGTTTGTCTAAAACAAAGTGAAAAAGAAGAAAAACCCATGGCTACTAACTACTAATGACTCCACCAACATGCTAACCTCTTAGTGATAGTTGCCTCACATATATCATTGGCCATCACTAGTCCTTGGTTCAAGAGCTATTCAAAGCATGACCCATATGTAACTCATCACAACCCAACTCTACAAAACAAGTTCAAGCTACACTTAAATCATCAAAACCCGATAAGAGCAAGCATAAAGTAAAGTAATGTTAGCTTGTTAGTGGTTAGGAAGTTAGAGTGTTAGATCCATCATCATGAGTCATCAATGGCTCTTGCAAGACCAAGGCCAAAACGAGACTATTAGATTCATGTGGATTATCATAAAAAAGTTAGCAAGTTGGTGGTTAGTAGTTAGTGCCATGAGAGAAAAGATTAGTTACACATGTAAAAGAGATTAGAGAGAAGAAAACAAAGATAAGGTAAGAGAACACCTTTCATAGATTGTCACCTTCTATTACAAGTACTCTTGCTTCCCAACATGTACAACTCTCTCTCCCTAATACAAGATCTACAAGAAATGAAAAATACAATGGAGAAGAAGAAGAAAAACTACACTACACTACCCTAAACTACAAAATGGAAATGAAACTACTCCTAAAAACTCTGCATATCTTCAACTCTGGAACCCAGGGGGGTATTTATAGCCACCAGGGAAGAGGGGGGTCAGGGGACAGGCCCTGGCCCAAAACGCGGCCGGGACCGCGGCCATACTGGGGCCGCGCGCGTCCCGTCTGTCCCTGTCAGACCCTGTGCCCATTTTCGTCTTTGCAGCCGCTGGTTTTCACAGAATCAGCTCTCTAGGTCAATGGCTATCTTAATAGGCTTTTAATCACCAATTAAACGGTGATTTAGGTCTTCTTCTTCATTACACACCATGGACCTAGAATCAAGCAAGCAAAGCTTTATTAGCAGAATTTAATATGAAATAATGTGAAGATGTGATACAAATTATGTAAAATTAGAGACTAATCAGCAAGATTATAGACAGTTGAAGCCACATTCTGAATTCGGTACTTATCGCAGAATCGATAGAATACCTGGCTTATGAACTGGGGACCGTTATCATGGATGATCCGCCTAGGGAGACCAAAACGATAGATGACATGGTGTTTGATGAAATTAACCACGTTAGAAGTTTTAACTTCAACCAGTGGTATAGCTTCTGCCCATTTGAAAAGTAATCGGTTATCGCTAGGATAAACAGTATCCTTTTGTCGAAGAAGGGCTAATTGGCCCTATGCATCGATTCCCCATGCTTCAAATGGCCATGAAGTAATAGTTAGATGGAGCAACTCTGGAGGCTGATGTATGAAGTCCGCATGAATTTGGCAGGCCTTACACCTCCGTGCATATTGGATGGCATCGGCTATCATGGTTGGCCAATAATATCCAAGTCTGTGCAATCGGTCCTTCAGTTTTGGACCTGGCTGATGAGCTCCGCACGTGCCGTCGTGCGCTTCTTTGAATACTTCATGTGCCTTTGAATTAGAAAGGCAACAAAATAGAAACACCGTTGTATGAACGATGGTAAAGTGTCTTCAGAGTTGGATCATAGTAAAAACGGAGAGACCTTCGTCTGATAGATGCCGCTTCTTGGGGTTGTCCGGTAGCAACCCATGTAAAGCATAGTCGATGAAGGAAAATCGCCAATCTCTCGGTTCAAGATCCGTCGAGATATTATAGACCTCTCTGGTTCTCAACATATGTTTAGAGCAAACAAGGTATCGAGTCGCCACTGTAAGGTGATATTCAGTATCGACTGGCAAGACTAGCGTTGTTGCTAATGCAGCCAGAGCATCGGCCTTAGTATTTTGAGTTCGGAACACATGACTGATGTAAAAACCATTAAACAGATTAGCCATTTCGATGACTGTGTGATAATAAGGTACCAAATCTTCGTGAAGGACCTCATATTCGCCCTTAACCTGATTGATAATCAGTTTTGAATCACCGTAAGCTTCAAGGTAGCGTACCCCATTTCGTGAGCGAGCTGAAGGCCAATAAGTAGAGCATGTATTCTGCCACATTGTTGGAGCATGATTCCGTCAGAGAAAATGCTCTAGGTAGGACATGATTTTGTGAAGAGATAAACACAACCCCCACACCGGCAATGATCCTGCCTGTAGGACTATTTGTGATGCTCCATCAAAGAACATCTGCCATACTTCATTTTCTGAAGTTATATTAGATTCAAAGACTTCATCTGGAACGTCTTCATGAAGTTTTGAGCTTTTTGAAACCGGAGAGCAGCCAAGAACTCTGCAAGTGCCTGGCCTTTAACCGCCTTCTAAGGATAAAGAGCATATCGTACTGAGACAAAAGAAGAGCCACTTAGCTAACCTTGAATTTAATGATCCTGGTTTCATCATGAGAAGACGCAAAGGGTTCACTCTGAAAATGACATGTATGGTTTGGCCAACCAAATAATATCGTGTCTTCTGAACGGCAAAGATAAGAGCTAAGCATTCCTTCTCGATAGGATTATAGCGAGACTCCGCCCCTATCAGAGTCCTGCTCAGATAATAAATGGCTTGTTCGTGCCCATTGTCGTCTTTTGAGCAAGCAGGGTACCAAGAGAATGATCCATAGCTTTCACATAAAGCAGGAACGGTTTCCCTGATGTATGAGCTACTAAGACATGAGGTTTTGTGAGATATCTTTTGATATCTTCATAAGCTTCTTGACAAGCTTGATCCCATACAAAAAGAAACACCCTTTTTCATGAGTCGGGTGAACGGTTGACAGTGGCCTGAGAGATTTGCGATGAATCTTCTGATATAAGCCAGTCTACCTTGCAAGCCTCTAAGTTCTTTGAGATTCCTAGGTGGACGCATGCTTTGAATGGCTTTGACTTTGTCCGGGTCAAGATGAATTCCTTTTGATGTAACAATAAATCCAAGGAACTTGCCACTCGAAACTCCCAAGAAGGATTTTGTTGGATTTATTTTCAGTTGATTAGCCCGTATTATGTTGAACATTATTCTCAAGTCACGAAGATGGTCATTCTTATTGCGGCTTTTTACAGCAATGTCGTCGACATAACATTCTACCGTTTTTGGAGATGATCATGGAAAATTGTATTCATTGCCTGCTGATAGGTTGCTCCCGCGTTCTTTAATCGAAGGGCATCACGGTGTAGCAGTATACCCCCAATGGCGTCTGGAACGAAGTATGCTTCTCGTCCTCAGAATACATTTTAATCTGATTATACCCTGAAAAGCCGTCCATGAAAGAGATTCTTTCGAATCCACAGGTATTATCAATCATGACATCGGTGATGGGTAGTGGGAATTCGTCCTTAGGACAGGCTGTATTGAGATCACGGTAGTCGATGTAGATCCGTATTTTCCCATTCTTCTTGAGAACGGGAACTGTTGGAAACTGTTTCGATGAAGACGTTTGCGATGCATGACATTTGGAGCTCTAAACAAATGAAGAATCAAGAGTTCTACATGATCAAGATGTGCCAAGGAGAGTTGATAGAGTGTGGTTTGTAAATATGAAATAGCATGTAAAAGCCTTGACACAAACACACACTTCATTGGTCCATTAGTCGACTTATAGTCCATGTATAGTCGACTAATCATCTTTGTAGTCGACTAACCAGAATCCCAAGTCGACTAAGTCCTGTGTCAAAAACAGCCCAACTCTCTGTTTCTGCATTAGTCGACTTAACAGTCATTTATAGTCGACTAATAGCTTTTCTAGTCGACTAACCCTTGTCCCCTAGTCGACTAATAACTGGTCCAGTCGACTATCAAGTAGTTGCAGTCGACTTGAATCAATTATCCAGAAAATTGTCTATCCAACGTCCACTGACCTAGTCGACTTATAGCTTAATCAAGTCGACGAATAGAAGGATTTTTGCCTAGTCTAGTCGACTAACTCCATGGGCAAGTCGACTATAGGCAGTTTCTGACTGTTGGACAGTTTTCATTATCTGGTCTTTTGTGCAACGAATTCAAACGTCCTATCATTTGAATTGCTCCTATAACTCCCTAACTAACCCTAGTCTTCAGCTATAAATAGGGAAGTTATACCAAAGGCCAATTACTAAGAGTTTTTATTAGTTTTCCAAAGCCAAAAATCTGAAAACCTGAAAATTATTTTTCCAAACTTCTGTTCTTCACCAAAAGACATTTCCATTGTGAAGTTCTCTGAAGTTCTTGTTTTCTATACTAGACCTTGTCCACATACACATTCAGTATCAAGGCTTATAGGATAAAAGAGTTGTAATTCTCAAAGTGATCATTGTACACGGGAGGCTTCTTGGTTGTAGAGGCAGTTGTACAAGGTGAAAGGTATTCTTAGTGGAAGAGAAGGTGTTCTCTTGATGGAAGAGAAGGTGTATACATTTGGCGAAGGGGATTTGTCAAGTGGTGTACATGGTGTATGATTTTGGGTTGCAAAATCAAGGTTAAAGGAAAATCTCAAGCGGGTGGCTTGGGGACTGGATGTAGGTCACAAGGACCGAACCAGGATAACTCTCTTGTCTTTGCGTTTGAATTTTCTGAGTTTATCTTGTGAATATTTTATTCCTGCAAGTAGTTTGATTTAAATTTTATAAATACTATTCACCCCCCCCCTCTAGTGTTGTGTTGCTTTGATTATAGATCCTACATTTGGTATCAGAGCAGGTTCAAGGCAACAACCATACAAGGATGGCAACGGAGTTTCCTTCGTCCCAATTCAAGGAAGGACATCTACACAACGTCCACCGCTATTAGACGGAACCAACTACAACTATTGGAAGTGTAGAATGAAGATATACTTGCAGTCACTCAACTACGACCTTTGGAACATCGTAGAAGCATCGTATACCAAGCCCACAACCAACTACAATGCTTGGAGTGAAGATCAAAAGAAGAACGCGAAACTTGACGCCAAAGCGATGAATGCTCTATTCTGTGCCCTAAACAAAGAAGAGTTCAACCGTGTTCAACAGCAACTTCTGCACATCAAATATGACATACTCTTCAGGTAACACGCGAAGGCACTAATAAAGTTAAGGAATCTAAAATATTTGTTCTTGTCCACAGGTTTGAGTTATTCAAAATAGAGGAGAATGAAACCATATCCGAGATGGTTACAAGATTCACCGACATCACCAATTCCTTAGCATCTCTTGGAAAGGACTACACCCAAGTTGAAAGAGTTCGTAAGATCCTTCGTGCACTCACACCAGAATGGGAAAAGAAGACAACCACCATTGAAAAGGCAAATGATCTCTCAACTATGATATTAGAAAACCTAATCGGTAATCTAATGGCATATGAAGTGCAATTAGAAGAAAGGAAGAAGGACAAACGAAAACACCGTTCAAAGAAGAAAGAACTCGCCTTCCATGCATCTTCCGACACGGACAATGATGACGAAGAGGAGATGGCAATGCTCTCAAAGAAATTCAGAAAATTCTAAAGCAAGGTAAATTCAAATCCTTTAATTGTGATAAACCAGGTCATATGAAGATGGATTGTCCTTTGCTTAGAAGAAAGATAAGTACAAGAGTAAGAAGTCAGAAAGAAGAACTACGAAGCATCATCAGAATACAGTGATTCATCTTCATCTGATGAAGAAGAATCCACTGAACGTGTCAACCTATGTTACATGGCACTTGAAGATGATGAGGTATCATATTCTGAACTCTTTGATGCATTCCATGAATTATTCTTGATCTGAAAATGAAAAACTGAAAAACAAAGTTTTGTCAAAAGAAAATGAGAAACTTTTAAAGAAAATTCATGTTATGCATTACAATGTTCATCTATAATTCTCAACAACAAGATGAGTTTGAAAAAGTCATATCATCTTTGAAAATTGAAAATGAGAAATTTATAAAAGAGAACATTTTTCTGAAAAAGGAAACTAAGTCTTTGAATGAAAGGATTTCTATATGGATAAAGACATGTTAGTTTTCAAAAATAAATATGAAGATCTTTTGCAAAATGTGACTAAGTTTAATAAAGGAAAAGAAAATTTGAATTCTTTATTATCTTTCAGAATTTGTCACATGATAATCATGGTATTGGATTTATTGCAAAATCTTCATGTTATAGTAATCCATATAGTTCTTTTGTAAAAAGAAAGCCTAAGAAAAATAAGTTATATGGATCCTAAGAACTTAAATTTTCGTGATTAAAATACATATATTGCATCATACATTCATGATATATGTGATTCTTGCAACTATGTGTATACTAACAGGTGGAAACCAAATTCTAAATGGATTTGGACTCCTAAAGGTTAAATATGTTCTTTTATGTTTGGTACCATCTAACGTTTATCTTGCAGGTACCATATAAAAATTGATAAAGAACAATTATATATATATGTACTAATATATTTGTTGCAGGGGGAGAACAAAGTATTTCTCTATTTGTTATAACCCAATTTCTGCAGGGGGGGAAAATATAACATATCTTCTGCAGGGGGTGGACTTGTGCACACAAAGCGTCATCATCAAAAAGGGGGAGAATGTGGAACCTGTTTCGATGAAGACGTTTGCGATGCATGACATTTGGAGCTCTAAACAAATGAAGAATTAAGAGTTCTACATGATCAAGATGTGCCAAGGAGAGTTGATAGAGTGTGGGTTGTAAATATGAAATAGCATGTAAAAGCCTTGACACAAACACACACTTCATTGGTCCATTAGTCGACTTATAGTCCATGTATAGTCGACTAATCATCTTTGTAGTCGACTAACCAGAATCCCAAGTCGACTAAGTCCTGTGTCAAAAACAGCCCAGCTCTCTGTTTCTGCATTAGTCGACTTAACAGTCATTTATAGTCGACTAATAGCTTTTCTAGTCGACTAACCCTTGTCCCCTAGTCGACTAATAACTGGTCCAGTCGACTATCAAGTAGTTGCAGTCGACTTGAATCAGTTATCCAGAAAACTCTCTATCCAACGTCCACTGACCTAGTCGACTTATAGCTTAATCAAGTCGACTAATAGAAGGATTTTGCCTAGTCTAGTCGACTAACTCCATGGGAAGTCGACTATAGGTAGTTTCTGACTGTTGGACAGTTTCATTATCTGGTCTTTTGTGCAACGAATTCAAACGTCCCTATCATTTGAATTGCTCCTATAACTCCCTAACTAACCCCTAGTCTTCAGCTATAAATAGGGAAGTTATACCAAAGGCCAATACTAAGAGTTTTATTAGTTTTCCAAAGCCAAAAATCTGAAACCTGAAAACTGTTTTTCCAAACTTCTGTTCTTCACCAAAAGACATTTCCATTGTGAAGTTCTCTGAAGTTCTTGTTTCCTATACTAGACCTTGTCCACATACACATTCAGATCAAGGCTTATAGGATAAAAGAGTTGTAATTCTTAAAGTGATCATTGTACACGGGAGGCTTCTTGGTTGTAAAGGCAGTTGTACAAGGTGAAGGTATTCTCTTGGTGGAAGAGAAGGTGTTCTCTTGGTGGAAGAGAAGGTGTATACATTTGGCGAAGGGGATTTGTCAAGTGGTGTACATGGTGTATTGATTTGGGTTGCAAAATCAAGGTTAAAGGAAATCTCAAGCGGGTGGCTTGGGACTGGATGTAGGTCACAAGGACCGAACCAGGATAACTCTCTTGTCTTTGCGTTTGAATTTTCTGAGTTTATCTTGTGAATATTTTATTTCCTGCAAGTAGTTTGATTTAAATTTTTATAAACACTATTCACCCTCCCCCTCTAGTGTTGTGTTGCTTTGATTATAGATCCTACAGGAACGATATTAGCAACCTAATCCGGATGCTGTTCCTCCCATATGAAGCCACGTGCAATTAGCTTATGAACTTAGACTTCAATAGCCTCCATAATGTTTGGATGAAACCGGCGTTACTGCTGCTTGACTGGCTTGGCATCAGGTCTGATGTTCAGACGATGCATGGCTACTTGTGGATCAAGTCCGGGCATGTCTTCGTAGTTTCATGCAAAGACATCTATATGCTCCTTTACGAGTACTATCAATTCTTCTTTTTCTATATGTGATAAGCTTTCACTTAGAAAGATGGGTTTAGAGTGGTCTCGACTACCCAAGTTAACCTGGATCACCTTGTCTTTAGTAGGTGGTTCACGCTGTTCGAATCGCTTTTCCCACTGGAGATCCAATTGCTGAGCCTATGGTTCCTCATCAGTAGCTTCCGCTGGCGCCAATTGACTGCTTGTAGTCATATTAACAGTGAGTTCTTTGAACACCGTTCCCACACTGATGTCCGAGTCCCATTCGAAGAAGAGGCAGAGTGTAATAGGATTGGTTCCTCATCCTTGGATTGAGAGGTTGCTGGTGGTGTAGTGTAACGTATCCCAACCCCCTGCGTGTGTTATCATAGTAGTTTGCCGGTTTCCTCTTGGCACGAAGTTGCGCAAAAAATCACATCTTCCTTTTCTGAAATTCAGGCCCTTCCCATGCTTCAGGTTGTATCCCATTTTCTTCATCATATGGTGTGCTGGTCGCGCATAATGGAAAAATTGTGGGGTGTCTGAGTCTGAACTTGAATCCGCGGCTGTAGACCTTCGCAATTGGCTTTACAAATATTATTGGTAATTGACCCTCTTGGATGGAGGAACTACTAAAACGGATCCTTTATAGATTCCACAAATGTACTTGGTGCACTTGGCTTATGTAAGAGCACGTGTAGAGAGCTATCCGTAACAGATTCCAACAATTCAACACTCACAGGATAATCAAAGGAGATATTGTCATTAATTACCCATTCGCCCTCATCTCAAAAGGAGTGTTACATTGGGGATTATTAAGACATGCTACAATCGGTTCATCAATCAAAATGGCTGGCATGTCTGCTTCAGGCTCTGAATCCGCTTCATTGCCGCTATCATCATCGTCCGGTAATGATTCTTTCGATGTTTCACCGATCTCTTGATACAGGAGAGCGTCAGTAAAGTAGTTCTTCACCCCTTGAATGGTTGCTTCTCGGCAAAAATAATTCGTACTGTTGTATCATCTTCAAAATATTTGAAGCACTAATATAGGGTGGAGGGGACAATCCAGTTGGCATGGATCCATAGTCGTCCTAGTAACAAGTTGTATGACGTGTCAGCGTCAATGACATAGCACGTCACCTCTGCCTTTAGGCTCCCTATTCGGCAACGGAGTCGTATCTTCCCAAGCGGATGACTACTTCCTGCATTAAAATCGTATATTGTTGTAGTGGTTGCGGTCAACCTATATAGTGGTATGCCGAGGAGTAAGGAGCCTTTTAGGGATGATACTGAGTGCAGACTCTGGATCAACCTGTACCCTTTCAATGCATGTCGAACCGATATATTCGTTGTAGTACAAAAGTCGATCGTGCTTGTTATCCTTGAGAAGCATATCCTCCGCTGTGAAGTTAATAGCAGGTATCTTTGATTGCACATGATGGCATTCGGGAAGAAGACTGAGCGTCATTTTAGGGGCTTCTGGCATATACGTCAGGATGATTCTGAATTAGCCAGCCCATCTCTGAGTGCTTCTCTTGTCTCTTTCGAGAGACGGAGGAGCTCATGTATGGTAATACGAGCTGGGATATTGGCGAGCTGGGCCATAGTCAAAATAAAAGGGCATGTCAAGCCCTGGGCCTGAAGGCTCTTCAGGATATAGTCGAACCGGACTTATATCTGCTTCTCTTTTCCGTCATCGGGAGTGGAGCCGGTGTGGGTATTTGTACTGACGTCATTGCTGTTGTGTCTCGTCAGTAGCTTTCTCATACTGTTTTAAGTATGATTTTTTCAGATCGAGTACCTGTCGGCTAAGGTACATCAGCCTGCGTCGTGCAAGCGTACTTTTCCCTTCAGAATCGCTGAGAGAAATTGCTGTGAGATTGCCATCATCTGGCAGGATGGAGACAATATTGCAATATTTGCCCTTCGACTTGGACTTCTTTGAATCCCATTGTTCGTCTTGGACAAGGTCTGGGTGTATCCATATGATTTCCCCTGTCCAGTGTCAAGGAAACAAGACCCCTATTCTCTTGAGTTTTAGCTAAAGGATGCTTTACATCCAGCCGTGGCGCAGGGATCAGAAAGGTCGCGTCAGGAACTGTGACTTTCGGGGTTTTACCGAACTCAAGGGTCACCATGTTTGCAGTGACTTTCTTTGCTCTGATTTCAGAGTCAGAACTCCAGCATCAACTAAGCTTGAATTCTATCCTTGAGGACAAAGCACTTATCAGTAGGGTGATGAACCATTCTGTGGAAGAGGCAATAGTTAGGATCGTTCGTGCGTCCCACTTCATTAGGACGTCGAGCATCCGGTAGCTTCAATTTATTCCTTTGTGGAGTAGATGGAATATTGTGACGACTTGTTCGTCTTAAAAGAGTACTGTTTCGGAGGAAACTTAGACTCCTGATTATTGAAGCCGCTCTTCTTGCCTTCGACTGAACATCCCCTGACAATTCAACGGACATAGTCTCTTTTCCTTTGGCTTAAGAAGGCTGTGCCATGTCGCCGCGTCCTTTATTATTTGTACCCCATTTACCTTTAGGGGTGGATGGTTCGAACTTCTTAGCCGACTTTTCGGCATCTCAGCTTGCTCGACCAGTTCTTTCCAGGTATGGGCTTTGACAGCTCCCATGCGAACTTCTACTTGGTCTAAGAAGTTATGCCTGCATGTCTGTAAGAGCATAGGTAATGGCATCCTTGCTGGGCACATCAAAGACAAGTTTCTGACCGTTCAATGTAATCACATAGATTCGCCTTCTTCTATACGGTAGAGAGGAGTTTGTCCATGGTTACCTCGATATCGTCCTCATAGAAATGAGAAAGAAATCGGGTTTCTAGGTCGATCTAGGAATTGACAGAGCCCAGAGGAAGACTTCGGAACCAGTCGAATGCTACCCCCCTTCAAGGTGCCGATGAACAATCTGACCATGATAGCATCATTGTCTATGACATTACCGGTCTGAGACTGAAAATAGTAGATGTGCTAGTTTGGCGAGCTCTTACCATCATACGTATGTAACGTTGGTGGTTTGAACTTTAGTGGGTATGGTACTGATCCCATTCCAGTGGGTAAGGTGGAACTGCCCCTACTTTCTTTAGTTCATCCCTCTGGGCTAGGGATGCAATCTGAGCTTGGATGCTTTTAAGAACTTCAGCTTCTATAGAAGAACTTTCCTTTGACTTCTCAGTCTTTGGTTGTTCATTGTTATGATGTTCTTCCTCATTTTGGTCATTGTTATTTCGGTTACGGAGGAGTTGAGCGAGCATCTGTTGAATATTGTCCAAAGCTTCTTACTGGGTCTTGGAAATTTGCTCCTGAGCTTTTAACCATCGACGAAGGTCATCATTACCGTTATCAGCTATATTCACAGATACTTTATCCGTTCGCACGGAGCTGACTGTCGCTGAAGAGGCATACCCCTGTCTTCGTCCTCCTCATCAACCATTGGACTAACCCTTTCATTGGTTCTGGTGAGGCTATTGCAGTTGAGAAAGATGGTTGTTCATAGCTGTAGGGTATTGCGACCCTAGATCTGGTGTTTTGGAAGATACTTTCTTTGTGTACCAAGACTTCGCTGAGGCCTGGACTATAATCTGGATCTGGAGAACTGGAGGGAGTGGCATGCGACGCTCGTCCGTCTCTACGCAGCTCTCTCCCCTTCTGATCGTGTTAACAGATGCAGAGGGTAGATCTTGCGATACGCTCCTTTTGCAATGTTTTACTGGAGCTTGCATCGACAGCCATCAAAACTAATCGTCGGATTGGAGGGTAGCGGGACTGGTCCTAGCAACAATAGACTGAGTGGACTTCACCAACTGACATCCTACTTGTTGACAACAGAGGGAGAAGTCCGAAAGGTCCCGACTTTCGTTTGCTTGTCAGGAATTCTCGCAAGTCAAACCCAGCCGGCTTAAATGATTTAGCGCAGGCTCTGTTGGATGCGGATAGGACGATGTCCTGCTCTTTTCATCACCGTAGAGGTGATTAGCAAGTAAATAGGGCTTTAGCTCTAGCTTCGCGTCTAAAAGCTTTGGAATGCACCTTAGGTGCTGAAGCTGCAAGAACCGCTATCAACACTTAGGGATGATCCCTTAGCTTCGCTGTGAAGAGCGAGCTTAATACTTGAGGAACTGGGGAGCAGAGCCGCTGTGGCGCTTCATCCGCTACCTTGCTGCGAAGGTGGTTAGCACCGTTGGTGCTCTAGTCCTAACCTGGCGGCCGGGAACTTCACGCGTACACTGAGGTACTGTGCTTGTGCTGCACCATCAGTGGCCAAGCTAGCGCGAGGAGTTACTGCTCCATAATTAGGTGAAGGTATGGTCGCCGTTGTAGCTTCGTGGCTGATAGTCCCAACGGCAGGCAGGCAGGCTCTTGCCTTTTCTTTCGCAGGAGAAGCGGAACTATGGCGTAGCTATGCCTGAAGCTTCATACAGACTTTCTTTTCTGCTTTGGCCTCCACATTTGCTTTGGAAAAGGAGACTTAGGTTCGCAGGGAACCTGGCTAGCCACACACGAGGCTGAGATGAGTTGAAGGATTCTGCTTTCGGTTTTCTGCTCCGAAACCTTGACCATTGAGACCTTTCTATGTTTTCGTGCATGGAGCATCAGACCACCCCCAGAGAGGAGCTCTTCGAATTTCCTTGGTCGAAGTGAACGACTAGATTTTCAAGGTAACAGGTTTCAAGATTCTGACTTTTACATTGTGGACTTGCTTCCTTGTTGTGCCAGAGGACCGTGGTAGGCTCGCAGGGAGCCTTATCTGTCTCCGCAGAGATTTGCTTCGAAGACTTAGCCAGAAAGGCTTTGGCCACACTGACTTCTTTGGATTCAGAAGTAGACCCGAAGGTCTGTTCATCGCATTGCGACACTTGACTCTCACAGTGGAGAACCTAACTCCCCAGCGGAGTCGCCATCTTATTTTTCATTGATTTTGCAAAGCAGAAAACTTACAAAAAGGGGTCGAGGAGTGAATTACAAGTAATTCTTTGCAAGAAGAAAATTACAGGTAGATTCTCCTCTGAGATTTCTGGGGAAGTGTGCTGTAGAATCTGATCACGCGCGATCACTTTATCCCTTTGACGATAGACGATCGATCAGACAATCAGACTGTCGCCTGATGGGATTCTCTTCTCGCTTGGTTCGGGGAATCGGAGAACAGAAGTTTGGTAGAACCCTCTTGTTACTTCTCAAACTGCCTCCACTTGGGAATTCCTTCTTGCCTGGTTCTGAAAATTCCTTGAGAGGGAGGAAGATATTAGGGTATCAGCACCCTGATTAGAGAAGTAGTTCTCTGAATTCTTGGAAGTAAGAGAGTAAATCTCTGTATTTAGTCCTCTTCTCCTCTTTTCATTCTCTCCCTCTCCGTCTGTCTGTGTGTGTTCGTATACCCCTGGTGGGCTATTTATAAGGAGAGCAGGGTATAATTGTCCCTTGAAAGTCTGAAAACAGATTGAGTCAATCTGTTTAAATCTGGAAAGTACCTTGCTGCGAGGCTAGAATCAGCTTTTGCGAAGCTAGGAATAGCATGTAATGTTTGATCTCCTGATCCGCTTTGATTCTTTCCAAATGACTGAAAGATCTCCCCTGATCTTCTTACTTGTTTTAGGAGAGTCAGAGATTATGGCAAGCAACTGTTATATTTGATCTCAGATTTGATCTCGATTAGATTTGATCTCATCTGGAGATTTAATTGGTCAAAGGTGACCATAAAAGACCCGCAGTGGGGCTACTTTGTCGAGCTCGCAGTGGAGCTGGGGAAACGTCTGGCGAAGTTAGAAAGAAAAGTTCTTTAGCGGAGCTGGATACTTTCATGGCGAAGCTACCCATTAGCCTTCTGCGCGGCTGGATAGGATTTTGGGCGAAGTGAACCGCCTGCGGAGTTAACTGAGCACCTCTTGCAGCGAAGTTCGCGAGGGGGACTCTTCGCGATGCTAAGCAATTTCAGATTCTCATACGAGACGCATCTTGTGGGCTCATGCGTGGCTCAGTGTTGAGCTAACTTAGTGTCCCACTACAAGCTTTTCTTGGTTTACTGTCAACTTCACCAATCAGTAGAGTCTAAGTTGCTGATTCGTCCCCTTTTGAGATGGGTGAAGAACTGGTCATCAGCTTGTTTGCCACTTGTCTTTTGTAAATGTCAACAAGTTAGATATTGTTCAGGTCAGTTAGGAATCTTGTCTTTTTTAGAGTGTCAACATTGCCCACTAAAACCCCTAAATTTGTATGTTCAGATTTAGCAGGTTAGACCGAGGTGGACCCTCTAGCTGACGACCCGGCCTACTTCGAGGAGCAGGCAGATCAGCGTAGCTTTGTACCGTCTTTCCCCGCTCGCGAGATTCTCTTTTTCAGCTCGTGAGTTATTATCTTTTGTACCCCTGTACAGTCTACTTTTGTACTATTTGTGATGTAATATTATATCACAATCTGTGATGACTAAGTACTTGTACTATTTTGTGGTGGAATGTATAACACCACGTATTTCCGCACTCTGATCCCTGTATTGTGTTGTATTGATGCTTAGCGTACATACGTGATGGTACCTCTCCCTGCGTATGTACGTCGCAGTGGCCTCCCCGTACCCGCCGGATCGGGGCGCCACGTATTGTACCCCTGAAATCCCTGAAAGTATCCCTTTGGTATTCATTTGTATTGATTGTTGAATTAATAAATCTCTCTCCCTTGGCCTCGAGGACGTAGCAAATTACCGAACCTCGTTAAATACTGTATTGATTTGCTTTTCTCTATTGTTTCTCTGTTCTTGTCGAGTGGGTACATCTCCGGCTGCATCAATCTCTAATTGGCGGATTCCTCATCGGTTGTTGCCTCGCGTGAGCGACAAGTAGCATCAGAGCATCCCAGGTTCATCGTAGGATCGTGTGTCGATTCCAAGGGCATAAGTTGCTATTTGGAGGAGATCGTGTGTCGATCTCAGAGCAGCATTGGGACTATTTGTGGGATCATGTGTTGATCTCAAAACAGCGTTTGGATTGTTCGAGAATCAATTTGGAGGAGAGGATCGTTTTGGAAACTCTTCGAGAGTTTCGCATGGAGGTAAAGATCCTATCTTTATCTAGTTTATTTTATCTAACTCCGTTTGCTTTCGCATTCCTTTGAGGAATCATCCGAGAAGATGGCTGAAAATAGTACATCTTTGATGAAATCCGTTAATCAACATCCGTTGAGAATTGATGTGGTGAAGTTCGACGGTGAACGGCAGAAAGCAAGTACAAGAATAAGTAAAGAGAGTGTGGGTCGATGTTACTGGTTTTGCAATTCTTCCGTATAGCAAAGTGGCTCTACGGGTCGTATCCACAAGGAGGGAGAGCGAAGGAAGCTTGATGCGACTTCTTGTTCAAGAAAGAGAAAGTTCTTTTTTTTAAATAAAGAATTGGAAAATGAAAACAAATTAGTTTCAATTGTTTGAAAATGATTTGGTGGTTTGTAAAGTAGGATTTTTCTTAATGGTAAAAGCTCATGGCTAACTTTCTACTAAGTGCTCCCACTAATCCTAACTTCTTGAAGGTGTAGCCTCACGATGGATCATAGGAAAGCTTAACCCTTAAGCATAGGAACTATTCACGTGGAATCGAGTGAAAGTTCTTCCTATAACTTAGCTTAACACGGCAAAAATTTGGACATTCCCTTATCAAGATCCAATAGAAGGCGAGAAAGGGAAGACACAACTGCACTAATGGTATCGGTAAAGTTAAAAGGAAAATCTCTAACTTACAACAAGTAACGCACACAACCCGTAGATCATCAAAAAATCATTAAGCATGAAACATAAGATAGTAAATACTTGTAAGTAAGTTAGATTTAGAACCCTCATCTTAAGATGTCATAGCTCTCATTTGCACAAGACTTGTTTGACACTATTGACTCATTTGGTTATTAATCAAGTTGTTAGAGATTAGTGGGTTAGTAATTAGTTAGCCATGCAATGGGAGAGTTAGTTAGACATTCTTAAGAAAAGAACACAACAAAAGAAGAGGTAAAGAGAGGGAGTTACGCTAAAGTAAGAATGTAGAATCAAATGAAAACACAAGTAAATGGAAGAAGAAAGAGAAGTAGTTACTTGCATTAGCTTGTCACTTTCAAATACAACTTGTACACACACTCTCTCTCTTTCACTCTAATAGCTAAAACTAAAACTAGAAGAAGAGGGAAACTAAAACAACTACAATCCTAAAAATAAGATTACAACAACTTTCTAAAGCTCTGGATATCTTCCAACTGAAGACCCCTGGGGGGTATTTACAGGCACCAGGGGTAAGGGGGCCAGGGGGACGACCCCTGGCCCAAAGCCTGGGTTTGGGCAGCGCGTCGCCCCTTCTGTCTCCTGTCCACTTGATCTGCTGGATTTGTGATTTGATGCCCTGGGCTGACAAAATCTCCTCCTTAAAGTCAATGGCTACTTGGTAGGCCTTAATCACCCATTAAATGGTGGTTTAGAGTTTTCTTCTTCATTTGCACACCATGGACCTAGGATAAGCAAGCAAAGCTTTATTAGTATAATTTTACATCAAATAAATATGAGAATGTGATGAAAAATATGCAAAATTAGAGACTAATCACACCCCCACACTTATCTTTTTGCTCGTCCCGAGCAAAACAAAAATAAGAAAATTATTACACCACTTTCGCTGGTGACGCGATTGCACTGAGCATGTGCAACAAGCCTTTAAACCTCTAGGTTTCCCTAGAGGAGAAGTGTTGTCTCCTGAGGGTTTTTAGTGGATTGCACCCACAAATCCAGTAAGTGAAAAACCTCTATCAAGAAAAAGAATTTTCAATCATCTAAGTAAAAATGACCGAATGGTGTAAGAATTAGGTTCAACCCTCATAAGTCCTCCTATACTTTAGCCTTTATAAAAGAAGAAATTATGATTTTTCTTTAAATTAGAAAGGATCTTATACTTCTAACTCGTTATGTTATTTTACTTTAGATAGATATGCATAATGTGTATGTGCTTGGGATTTTTCACTCAACTTTGAATATTATTTAATTTTATTAATGTTTATTTATTATTCTTGATTTCATTAGGCTTCTACTTTACTCATGTAACATATATCAAACCGATGACTCCCAAACCAGATGGTTTTAGGGCACCAGGTGGAAAAACACCCCTCGGGTCAAATATGCAAGTAGAGTAGGCCACGAAATTAGGATTTACTTATATATATTATATATTGATTATTTTTTTGGCGTAAGTAATCATGCTTCTTGAGGCACAATTATCCAACGTTTTTTCAGAGTTGTGTCTCTAAATCCCAAGCATGTGTGTGTGATTTATGCATATTCTACTAAGGTTAAATAAAAGGTATGAGTTATTTTCCTTATCCCTCATAACTTTTTAGTCAAATCAATCTTTCTTTGTTATTTAGGCAAAAATAAAATTCATTAATAAGGTTCCCTTAATTCCTACAGCCTTTTGATATTTTTATAAGAGTATGAAATTTCTTTTCAATCTAGAGATTTTTATTTTTTTATTTTTTTAATTTTAAAAGAAAAAAGAAAAAGTGTTAGCACCCCACACCTATCTAATGCATTGTCCTCAATGAATGTTATGTAAATGCAATAAATAGGGTAAAGAAGGATGTCACTGTCTTCATTGACCCGGCCGCCAAGTAAGAATAGGCAAAAGAAATGTCAAAAAATATAGAAGGGGTAAGCATATAAATAATAATAAATATTTTTTTAAATTTTTGTGGTTAGGTGTATGATGGGACAAAAAGAGTCAACACACTATCATCTGGAGTTATAGGCTCAGTGGTCAAGAAGAGCTTCAGTCTTTGCCCGTTCACTTTGAATTCCATGTTGTTCTTAAGGTCTACAATAATCACAGCACCGTGTGAGAAAATGGTGCGCACAATGAATGATCCAGACCAACGAGTCTTCAGCTTCCCCGCGAAAATATGAAGCCTTGAGTTGTACAGCAGAACCTTGTCTCCCGGAGCAAAGTTTTTTCGGGTTATGATCTGATCATGAAAAAGTTTAGTCCTGCTTTTGGTGATTCGAGCATTCTCATAAGCTTCATTCTGTATCTACTCTAATTCTGAGATCTGTAGTCACCTTAGCTCACCGGCCTTACTCAGATTAAAATTGAGTTGCTTAATGGCCCATAGGGCACGGTGTTCTAACTCGACTGGTAGATGACAAGCTTTTCCAAATATGATTTTGTAAGGAGACATCCCCAGGACTGTCTTAAAAGTAGTGCGGTAAGCCCACAATGCATCGTTGAGTTTGACCGACCAATCCTTTCGGTTTTGTCCGAAAGTCTTTTCTAAAATGAGCTTGATCTGTCGATTGGTGACTTTGACCTGCCCATTTGTCTGGGGATGATACAGAGTAGATAACTTGTGATTGATGGAATATTTTCGCATCAGAGCTTCAAAAACTCTGTTACAGAAATGTGATTCATTATCACTAATTATCGCTCTAGGGGTGCCAAATCGGCAGAAGATGCTTTCTTTGAGAAATTTGACAACCACTTTGTTGTCGTTGGTTTTTTGGCACAGCTTCTACCCATTTAGAGACATAATCGAGAACAACTAAAATAAACTGGTTGCCGAAGGAATTAGGGAATGGTCCCATGATGTCGATACCCCAAACATCAAAAATTTCAACTTCTAAGATTGGGTTCAGGGGCATCATGTCTCTTCTTGAAATTTTCCCAATCTTCTGACAATTTGCGCATGACTTGCAAAAATGGTACAAGTCTTTGAACAAAGTGGGACAGTAAAACCCACTTTGTAGAATTTTCTCTACAGTCTTGCGGGGACCGAAGTGCCCTCCGCATGCAAGGTCATGGCAAAAGCTGAGTACACTCCTCTGTTCCTCTTCTGGTATGCATCGTTGAATAATCTGGTAGGGACAATACTTAAAAAGATACGGCTCTTCCCAGAAGAAGTACCGTACTTGGGCAAAGAAGCGATATTGATCTTGCTTTGTTCGGTCAGTGGATAATTGTCCAGTGACCAGGTAATTGACTATGTCCGCATACCAGGGTTTCTTGAAAATGGCCAGGATGTGCTCGTCTGGAAAATCCTCGTTGATCGGAGCTTGTATGATGGGTGCGTTCGGAATTCGTGATAAATGATCAGCAACCACATTTTCTATACCTCGTTTATCCCAAATTTTCAGGTCAAATTCTTGAAGTAAAAGGATCCACCGAATCAATCGGGCTTTTTCTTCCTTCTTGGTCATGAGGTATTTCAGAGCCGAGTGATCCATAAAATTACCGTCTTCGAACCTAACAAGTTGGGCCGGAACTTCTCTAGCGCAAAGACAACGACCAAGAATTCTTTCTCAGTCGTTGTATAATTCTGTTGGGCGTCATTCAAGGTCCTACTCGAGTAGTAAATCACGTGCTGCCTATTATCGATGCGTTGTCTTAGAACAGCGCCAATAGCAAAATCAGAGACGTCGCACATGATTTCAAACGGTTGGGCCCAGCTAGCAGCAGAAATAATAGGCGCAAAAATAAGTTCTTACTTAAGCTTCCCCCATGACTTGAAACATTCATCAATAAAATCAAAGGGCACGTCCTTAACGAGCAGATTGGTTAAGGGCCTAGCGATTTTGCTAAAATCCTTAATGAACCGTCGGTAGAACTCAGCATGCCCTAGAAAGGATCTAATATCCTTGATGCTTTTTGGGTGGTGGAAGCTTAGCAATCACTTCTACTTTAGCCTTGTCCACTTCAATTCCTCTCCTAGAAATCTCATGGCCTAAAACAATCCCCAGTCTCACCATGAAGTATCATTTCTCCCAGTTTAGAGTTAGATTCTTCTCCTTGTATCTTTGCAGAACTAACTCTAGGTGATGAAAATACTGATCAAATGAATCTCCGTAGATGGAGAAATCATCCATAAAAATCTCAAGGAAACGTTCTACCATGTCGGAGAAAAGACTAAGCATGCACCGTTGGAATGTTGCGGGAGCATTGCACAATCCAAAGGGCACGCGTCGGTAAGCAAAGGTTCCGAACGGGCAGGTGAACATGATCTTTTCCTGGTCTTCTGCAGCAATGGGGATTTGATTGTATCCCGAGTACCCATCTGGAAGCATAGTACTCGTGTCCAGCTAGGCATTCAAGCATTTGGTCGATGAAAGGCAGCAGGAAGTGGTCTTTATGGGTAGCTGCATTCAACTTCCTATAGTCGATACAAACACGAACCTTGGTAGGCAGTCTTGTTTGTACCAACTCTTTGTGTTCATTTTCAACCACCGTAAAGCCAGCTTTTTCGGGACCGCATGAACAGGGATAACCCATTGGCTATCAGAAATGGGATAAATGATCCCATTGTCTAGTAGTTTCAAAATTTTCGCTTTAACTGCCTCTTGCATGAGTGGGTTAAGCTTGCGTTGTGGGTCCCTCCTGGGGTTGCTTCATCAGTTAAATGGATTCTATGTTGCACTATGGCTGGACTTATCCCTTTGATATCCTTCATCGTCCATCCAATAGCTTCCCTATGTCTCTTCAGAATAGACATTAAGCTGTCCTCTTGTTGCTCAGTCAAGTGGGATGCTATAATGACTGGCAGAGTTTCTCTTCCGCCCAGGTAGGCGTACTTGAGGTGTGCAGGTAAGGCTTTTTGCTCTAGGGTAGGTGCTGCTTCATTGGAGGCAATCTCCGAACTTTCAATCCTATGATGAGGTACACTTGGCTTGACGCCCAATCCACTGCTGAATCTTTGATCTGGACTAGATAAAATTCTAAGCCTCCAGATCAAATTCAGCTTCTGTTTCCATCTCCATGCTTTCCTCATGCTCACTGGTTAGATTTTCAATAGAATTGACCTCAAAAGTCTGAAATCACCTAGAGGGGGGGTGAATAGGTGATAATGCTAATCTAGTCAACTTAATACGGAATTTAAAAACTAATTACAATTACACAAGATTCAAGTAACAAGTGATGCACACAACCAAGCCAAGCATATAAGTATGAATGAACAATGTGAAATGATGCAAGGCACAAAGTAAAGAGAGAGATAGAGTAAGAGTCAAGGGATCAAGCGTAAACAACAAGATATGTTTCGAGGTTCGAGCACCTAGCTCTACATCCCCGCCTTCACCCAGAAGGATTTAAAGTCCACTAGCTTGTCCACAAAGGACTCCCACAAAGGGAACCTCCACCGAGGATTTGGGGCAATAACAATTACAAGGAGTACCCAACTCCTCTCCTTACAAACACAACCTCCTCCTTGAGGCACAACTCCAAGCCAACAAACAATCACCTCACAACTTGAGGGATTAGCACAAAGCAACACAAGGATCACCTCACAACTTGAGGGATACAACCCAAGGCACAAAGCCAAGAAAAGATTGGGTTTACAACTTGGTGGTCTAACAAATAACCACAAACAATCTCTTTCTCCCACACAAAGATCCTATAGAATAAGAAAGTAGATGTAGCTCAAGTGTGGAGAAAACCATGGAATGGAAATCAAAATCACAAAGAAAATCCTTGGGAAAAACTGAAACAAGATATAGAAGTTGAATCAAAACTCTTTTTTCCAAAAACCCTTTTCTTTGATATTCCAAACCCTAGTAAAAACACCAAATAGATTGTTCAATTTAAGTCCAAAAACTTCTTTTGATTGCTGTGAAAACACCAGAGAGTAAGGAAAAATTCGCACAAAAAAAACTTAAAGAAAACTGGCCATTAATGGGGTATTTATAGCCCCAGAAAAATATAGCCGTTGACAGCTGAAAATGCCAGAAATGGCCTAACGGTCGACCGGTCGGTCGACCGTCCAACGGTCACATTTGACCGCTGGCAGCTACCGGTCGACCGTGCGGTCGACCGTCCCAGATACAGAGAGCAACGCTGTCTGTCCGGTCGACCGCTCGGTCGGCCGGGGGCAAAACAGAGAGCATCTTGCTCTCAGGCGGTCGACCGTGCGGTCGACCGGCTCATGGGCAGCCAGCGTGCACGTATCCGTGCACGTCGGTCGACCGCTACGGTCGACCGGCCTAGCCTGGCAGCTACAGTTCAGGGAAAAACTAGTTTTTTAATGTCTTAAAAATTCTCATAAAATCTCTAAAATTCCACAAAAATAGTTTTATCATTTTTCATTTGAAATACAAACTTGTGTTAAAAATTTCAATACAAATTTCAAACATCTTGAAACATTTTTGTGTCTTATCATTTTTACCAAAATCCAAAAATTGTATTTTCTAAAACTTGGTTTTTTTAAATAGAAAATACATTTTGTCCAAAACTTATCCAAATACAAAAACATGATATTAAAAAACATTTAGGCATGATGTATATGGATATAATCCTATATACATGAAACATATAATATCCATGTTTTTGACTTTAATTCCAAAATATGTTTTGTTAGAATTACCAAACATAAAACACATGAAATAGACTATCAAGCTAAGTTTGTTTAAGAGGATGAAGCATGCATGTATATAGAACAAATCTAATATACATTAAATCATGTAAACTTGTTTTGATCTATCTATTCATGAAACCAAGATCGGTTAAACCAAAAACGGAAAAACCCAAAGCCAATATTCAAAACATGAAACGTGTGTGTTGTGAACTTGAGCATATCATACTATTCTAATCTTTACAATTTGGATCTAAACACAAACTAAACTAGGTACCGATATCTTCTTGTAGAGCGCAATCTCCAAGCCGACTCGATCCAAAACTTTGTGATTCACCGAGCTTGACTCCAATGAGTGCTATATATGATCTTGTCGCTCGGGCTCTTGAATCACCATGTGAAAAGCTTCAAATCATCTTGTTGAAGCTAATCACCAACTAATAACTTGATTAATGATCTGAAACTAAATAACACAAGATTATTAGTACACATAACTACATGAGTTAATCATCATCAAAACTAGAGTGGAAGGCCTTTGGGCCAACAAAGTCCGGTCATTGATATCCCTGGGTTGTCTTTTAAGATTGAAGACATTGACTTCCTTCGTCATGTCTCCAAAAGTCAATCGCATGGACCCGTTCCTACAGTTGATTATGGCATTGGCTGTAGCAAAGAATGGGCGCCCTAAGATGACTGGAGTTTGAGACCTTAGATTGGACACAGGTTGGGTCTCAAGGACAATGAAGTCAACGGGGTAAATGAAATCCCTGACCCGGTAAGGACATCTGTGATTTTTCCCTTCGGGATTTTCACAGATCGGTCAGCAAGCTGATTGGTGCCTCGAGTTGGGCTTAGCTCACCCACCCAAGCTGCTGGTATATTGAGAGAGGTAGCAAGTTAATACTTGCTCTTAGGTCAAGGAGTGCTCGGCTAATTTCTGTTTGTCCTATGGTGCAGGAAATTGTGGGGCATCCGGGATCCTTGTATTTCACCAGAATGGGACCAGACAGAATTTTTCTTACATTGGTTGCCAAGAACACTTTCTTGGGCACATTTGTCTTTCTCTTCTTCATACACATATTCCTAAGAAATTTGGCATAAGCTGGGACTTGTTGGATAGCGTCAAGAAGAGGCACATTCAGTTTGACCCGGTTAAACATCTCAAGTATCTTTTCCATGTGCATATTTTTATTGTTGTTCCTAAGCCTATTGGGAAAAGGTGCTATAGGCTTATGAACTTGTTCAACAGCTTTGTCCTCGTCAGATGTTTGAGGAGCAGATTGGGAGGAACTAGTAGAGGTGGAGGCTGGAGTAGGATCAGTATGGACAAGATTTTTCTATTGGTAAACCTGGTTGTCTACCTTCTTTCCAGATCGAAGTGTGTAAACAGCATTGCACTGGTTGATCGACGGATCCTGAATTTCATATGCTTGATTGGAGTTTTTTGGGTTAACTAGCGGCTAACTAGGTAAAGTACACTTTGGTCTTTCACTTAGGGAGCTAGCTAATTGGCTCATTTGCATTTCCAATCTCGATATAGTCTGTGAATGGTTGTTCAGTATTTATCCTTATTTTTCATAAAAGCGGTTTGGGCCTTCATAAAAGCTTTCATGCTCTCCTCTAACTTACTAAATTTCTTTTCCATTGGTGAACTTTGAAAGGAGGAAGATGGAGTTTGATTGGAAAATTTAGCGGAGGACTGGGATGGTGAAAATTGTTGGAGAAATTAGGCCTAGGAGGATTGTTCTGGGCCCAGGAGAAATTTGGGTGTTTCCTCCAACCTAGATTGTATGTTTGCGAGTATGGATTTGGCGACAGCCGTGAGTAGGCCGCGTTCAAGTGTTCCGGTGGCACTTGCTGGGTATGAAAAACGGGGCACTCTTTAAAGACATGGTTTGGTGTCTGACAGTATGAACAACCCGGATTGTGAATTGGTGGTGGGTTGATTTGGTTGACATTGGCTGGCTCTCTTGTTTCTATAGCCTCTATTCTCCTCATTAAGGTTGCAATCTTGGCTTCTGTAGCTATGGATGATTCTAGAGATAAGAGCCCTCCTCTTAAAGCTATATATTGTGAATTCCTTGATTTTTTTCGAGACTGACTCCCATTGTAGGGTTTTCTCAACTAAATCCTCAAATAAGTCCCAACCCTGATTCTCATCCTTTTGCAAGAACCCTCCCTGACACATGGTTTCTAAAAGGGTTTTCGTTTGATAATCTAAGTCATCGTAGAGAATCTGGCACTGACGCCATTTCTCCACACCATGATGAGGGCACTGAGCTAGGAGATCTTTGAATCGCTCAAAGTATCTCCAAATGGCTCGCTCGGTTCTTACCTGAATTGCATGATATTTTTTCTAATGAGGGCAGTTTTGTGAATTGGGTAGAATTTCTTCAAGAAGGCCTTGACAAAATCATCCCATGTCGTGACAGAATCTACTGCCAAACTGTATAACCATTTCTTTGCTAGGTCCTTTAGGAAAAAGGGAATGAACGTAACCTAAGGGCATCGTCTCCTAGTTGGGGTATACGCATCATGAGGCACACTTCTTCAAACTCCCTAACAAAGAAGTATGCGTCCTCTGATTCTAAACTATGAAACTTTGGGACAGTGTTGATGAATGAGGTTTTAATTCAAAATTATTTCCATTTGCCTTAGGCAGTTTTATACAAGATGGTAATGAGGTTCTGATCGGGTAAAACCTATCCTGAAGTGACGCCATCACAGGTTCTGGATGCAAGTGTAGAGAAGTGTTTCTGGTTAATCTGGAAGATACAGGATCTCTCACCCACTCTTACATGCAGCACACGACAAACAACGTAAAAATAACAAACAAACGAAATGAAAAATAAATAAACAAAAGAAAGAAAAATAACCACAAAGCCTTAGTCTAAGGTACCTGGACCTAGACGACTCCTAACTGGTCGACTCTCAGAGGGAGGTTATTGTAGGAACTTGACTACAAGCTAATCAGCCAGGAAAGGACAAAACTCGGTGGGAGGTATCCGGGCATGAGCCACGGGCCTTAATTATGCCAAACCACGGAGCTTTCGAGGCTTTGCCTCTCAATCCACTTTCCTTAGACACCGATTTTGCAGGAGTATAATTCTTGCAATTTTCAACCGCGGTTAATCTCTTAGTGAGTCCGAGATGTCCCTAGGGCCAACATCTATCTATTTTTAGTTAAGGCTTGGGTTATATGAGTGCACTTGGAGATGATTTTTGGGCTAAGGAAGGGTGATGAAATCCCCACCTTATCTCATTTATTTGGGATTTTGCCCTTAATGTCTATTGTGCAAGTGTACAGTTTATTCACAATAAGGTAACACTCAAAGTGATAAATCACTCCAAATGTTGGTCCTATTCTGTATGAATGCACACGTACCTTTTCTCCAGCACTTTTCAACAGAAATTGAAATGAATTGAAATAGACACGTGTCCTAAATGCAAAAGTCTAATCTAAATTTCAATTAAGCAACAGTGGATTTCTGTTGAGTTTATTACACATGTATAAGGTGAAACATTCAATGGAACTACAAAATTTAGAAAGCAATTTTAGCGGCTTTCGGCAACCCTACAAACGAGTTTGTTAGTACTTCAATCGGAGAAACTCGCTTTTACACGAATTTTCTGAGGGCAAATGAATCCTCGTGCAACGTCTTTGGTCACCACTTTCGCTTCCCGTGATAGTAAGCTCCTGGTACTTCTTCTACACACAAGAACAAAGAAAAAATCTTTAATATTGAACAATACAACCATTCCTTCCCCGATAACGGCGCCAAAATTTGATCGGCAGAAAGCAAGCACAAGAATAAGTAAAGAGAGTGTGGGTCGATGTTACTGCTTTTGCGATTCTTTCGTAGTAGCAAAGTGGCTCTACGGGTCGTATCCACAAGGAGGGAGAGCGATGGAAGCTTGATGGCTTCTTGTTCAAGAAAAGAGAAAGTTCTTTGTTTTAAATAAAGAATTGGAAAATGAAAACAAGTTGGTTTCAAGAATTGTTTGAAAATGATTTGGTGGTTTGTAAAGTTGGATTTTTCTTAATAGTAAAAGCACATGGCTAACTTTCTACTAAGTGCTCCCACTAATCCTAACTTCTTGAAGATGTAGCCTCACGATGGATCATAGGCAAGCTTAACCCTTATGCATAGGAACTATTCACGTGGAAATCGAGTGAAAGTTCTTCCTATAACTTAGCTTAACACGGCAAAAACTTAGACATTCCCTTATCAAGATCCAATAGAAGGCAAGAATAAGGGAAGATACAAGTGCACTAATGGTATCAGTAAAGTTAAAAGGAAAATCTCTAACTTACAACAATAAGTAACACACACAACCCATAGATCATCAAAAAACCATTAAGCATGAAATTTAAGATAGTAAATACTTGTAGGTAAGTTAGAGTTGGAACCCTCGTCTTAAGATGTCATAGCTCTCGTTTGCACAAGGCTTGTTTGACACTATTGACTCATTTGGGTTATTAATCAAGTTGTTAGAGATTAGTAGGTTAGTAGTTAGTTAGCCATACAGTGGGAGAGTTAGTTAGACATGCTTAAGAAAAGAAACAACAAAAGAGAAGAGGTAAAGAGAGGGAGTTACACTAAAGCAAGAATGTAGAATCAAATGAAAAACAAAAGTATATGGAAAGAAAAAAAGAAGTAGTTACTTGCATTAGCTTATCACCTTCAAATACAACTTGTACACACACACTCTCTCTCTCTTTCACTCTAATGGCTAAAATTAAAACTAGAAGAAGAGGGAAACTAAAACAACTACAATCCTAAAAATAAGATTACAACAACTTGCTAAGCTCTGGATATCTCCAACCTGAAGACCCCTGGGGTTTTTTATCGGCACCAGGGGTAAGGGGGCCGGGGGACAACCCCTGGTCCAAAGTCCAAGCACGCGCGAGCCCATACGACCGCTGAAACGCGGTCTAGACCGCGTTTCCGCAGCCCTGCCAGGGCGGCACGCGCCTGGCTTTGGGAAGCGCGTCGCCCCTTCTGTCTTATGTCCACTTGATCTGCTGGATTTGTGATTTGATGCCCTGGGCTGACAAAATCTCCTCCCTAAAGTCAATGGCTACTTGGTAGGCCTTTAATCACCTATTAAATGGTGGTTTAGGGTCTTCTTCTTTATTTGCACACCATGGACCTAGGATTAAGCAAGCAAAACTTTATTAGCAGAATTTTACATCAAATAAATATGAGAATGTGATGAAAAATATACAAAATTAGAGACTAATCAGATGGCAAGAACAACTTCGGTATGTGGAGATGTGAGGTGAAAGATGCATTGACAGCATCAAATCTCGAAAATACTCTACGATTGGAGAAGAAGCGCGATTCAACAACTGAAGAAGATTGGGATAAGATGAACTAAATGGCGTGTAGCTTGATCAGGTCTTGTTTGACACAAGACATCAAGTATCATGTGTTGCATGAAACATCTACGATGCAGTTGTGGGAGATCCTGGAGAAAAAGTATCTAACAAAAAACGTCGAATCGCGGTTGCAATTGAAGAGTAAACTTTATCGTTTCCAGAGGAAGAGAGGATGCTCCATAACGAACACATGAATAACTACACAAAGCTTCTTATAGACCTGGTTAATGTGGATGTGAAGATCGATGAAGAAGATAAAACAGTAATTCTATTGAATTCACTTCCTGAAGAAGAATATGAGACCTTTACTCTTATATTGATCAATGAAAGAAAATTCCTTAACTACAGTGAGTGTCTGCTGTGTTGGCCCAAAGGCCTTCCACTCTAGTTTTGATGATGATTAACTCATGTAGTTATGTTTACTAATAATCTTGTGTTGTTTAAGTTTCAGATCATTAACTAAGATATTAGTTAGTGATTAGCTTCAACAAGGTGTTTAGAAGCTTTTCATGATGATTCCAGGGCCAAAGCGTCAAGATCACACATTGCCTAGCCCATGGATGGAGTTTTGGAGCAAGTCTACTTGAAGATGAAGATCGTCAAGAAGACTTAGGTATCCATAGTTTAGATAGTGTGTTTTTAGATCCATTTGTAAAGTTTAGTATAGTTGATATGCTCAAGTGCACACAAACACACACGTTTTCATGTTTTGGATTTGGTTTTCATGAATAGTAGATCAAAACAAGTTTACTTTATTTCTATGTATATTAGATGTATTCTAGATATACATACATGGTTTAACTTGCTAGACAAACTTATTTTGACTATTCTATTCATGTATTGAAAAATCAAGTTTAATAAAAATACAAGTTTTTTTTTGATAAAATTTGCAAGACTCAAAATGAATTGATATGATTAATATATGTCTTGAAATTTTTATCACAAGTTTGTGTTTCCATATAAAATGATAAAACTATTTTTGGTGATTTTTAGAAGTGTTAAAAGATTTTTAGAAAAATATTTTACATTGTTTTTCAGACCCAGTTTTTGTTCCAGGCTTCAACCAAGTCGACTAGTAGCCTGACTAGTCGACTAAGGCTGAGGTCGGTCGACCGGGCCGGTCGACCGACGTGCACAATTCTGTGCACGTTTGGAGGCACTGGGACGGTCGACCGCGCCGGTCGACCGGAGCACTTACAGTGCTCTCTGTTTGTTTCGGTCGACCGGGCCGGTCGACCGCAGTTGCCCAACGGTCATATTTTCGACCGTTGGCGGTCGACCGGGCCGGTCGACCGTTGCCTATCAGAGCTGCCAGCTTAGCTCTAACGGCTAGTTTTGTATTGGGGCTATATATACCCCATCTCTTCATAGTTTTTGTACAAGTTTTTAAGGGCAAAAATTCCAGACCTTCTTAAGTGTTTTTAAAGAGTTTTCAAAAGTATTTGGGGCTTTAATCTTTCAATCTTTATTGTTTTAGGTTTTTGAAAAAATCAAAGAAAAGAGGATTTTGGGAGATTTGTCTTGATTTTCATTCTATATCTTTTGCAAGAATTTTCCCAAGTGTTTTTTTCTTTGTTGCTTGTTTTCCAAACACCTGGTTTTCCACACTTGAGCTATCTTTTATCCTAATCTATTAGGATCATTTGTTTTGTGGAAAAAGAAAAAGGAAAGAGGTTTGTGGTTGAAAGAGACCACCTATTGTAAACCCTTAATTTCTTGGTTGCTCCCTCTTTGGTAGAGGTTGAGGTTGTGATTTGGGTTATTGGTTTGCTCCCTCTAGAGAGAGGTGGAGTTTGGTTGTAAACCCTCTTCGGTAGAGGTGTTGGTTGTTGTTGTTATTGTTATTGTTGTTTGGCTACGGGCCTACCCCTCGGTTGTGAGGTGGTTGTTTGAGAGAGGAGTTCGGTACTCCATTGTTGTAAAAATCCTTCTCGGTGAGGTTCCCTCGGTGGGAGTCCTCGGTGGACGGTATAGTGGATTGGAAATCCTACACGGTGGTGTAGGCGGGGATGTAGAGCAAGGGTGCTCGAACCTCGAAACATATCATTGTGTTTGCGTTGATCCACTTGTCTCTAAACTCTCTCTCTTTACATTTGTGCAAAGCATCATACTTCATTCATATCATATTTACTTGTGTTGAGCATAATTCATATTTTCATATCATATCTATTTGCTTGTGTTGTGCCTTGCATATATTCTTATTGCTATTCATCCTTATTTGCTTGGCTTGCTTGTGTGTGTGCCTAACTTATACTTAACCAACAAGAGCTTCACATAGCACCTCAACCCATTCAAGGAGAATCAAGAGGAGTTAGTCCAGAGCCCTTCACGGGGAATTCGGCTACACTTGTTGTGTTGTATTAAGTTTGTGCAAAATTTGCATTAGCTTCCGCATTTAGCGCACTTAGTTTTGCATTTAGTTTTAGATTAGCACTAACACCTATTCACCCCCCTCTAGGTGTTCCCTTTCATTGGTATCAGAGCTTGGTACTCTAATTTGGTCTAACAACCTAGAGTAAAAGATCCTCATTTTAGGCTAATCTCTTGTTTGCACACTCATATAGTTTACCATGGCCTTCATGACCCCACCTATGTTTGACCCTTACAACATTCATGTTTGGAAGATTAGGATGACCATTTATTTGCAAACCCTAGGTCATAAAGTTTACCTTGTCATTACCAAAGAATCATTCCTTAGTGATAGCAATCATATAGGGGCCAATGCACAAGCCCTAGAGGCCATTAGAAGCACTTTATCTAAAGATTATCTTTCATGTGTTTCTAACATTGATTCCGCCTTTGCAGTGTGGAACAAATTGACAACCACCACCACCACCACCTCCGAGCTTCAAGTGCAAATTCAAGAAGAGGAGTCTAGCGGAGAATCCGATTCACAATGCTTCATGGTCCAAGGGAATGACTCCCTTGAGGTACATTCGGAACCTCACTTAGATAGTGATGATTGCTCTAGTTCTTCATGTGATAATTATGATGCCCATGCTTTGAATGAAGAACTTTCTATTGTTTGTGAAAAATTAATTGAAAAATATAAGATTTTGAAAAAGAAAAGTCTAGAAATTGAAAAAGAAAATAAAAGTTTGCATTCTAGACTTGATTGTGTTTTGCAAGAGAAGGTTGAGGTCTATAATGAAAGAGATGAATTAAGATCTCAATTAGAACTTGCATTAAAAGAAAATAAATTTTTAAAAACTAAAAATGATTGTGAAACACTTTTGAAGAAAAATGAAAACTTGTCTTCTAAAATTGATTTGTTTTAAAGGAGAATGTTGATTTGAAAAATAAAATTATTTCCATTTCAAATGATTTAGATGTGTGTTTAAAGAAAATGTTGTTTTACAAAATAAGATTGATGCTCATGTTTGCCATGCTAGGGTAGTATCACACACTCCACCTATTGCATGCCACACTTCTTCTTCTAAGATTAATGATGATATTTGCTTGCTTAAGAAGAAGGTTGATTGTTTGGGCTCCACTATGAGCCAATGTGCTAAGAACCATACACGCTTGGAAACCTTGGTTCGTAAGAAACAAATTCCAACTTTTATGCATGCACACCCATCACGGCATACACATGCTCCACACGGACACCATCAACACATGTATGCTCATGTGTACACATGTACACATTGTGGCCGAAAAGGCCATCTTGCTAAATTTTGTTATGATAGATTACATACTCCTAATTTAGCAAAGAATTTTGTTTGGGTTAGAGAAGGGACTAACCCCCATGGACCCAACAAGATGTGGGTACCAAAGACCACCCCTCCTATTATTTTTGATGTAGGTGTGGGCTCTCACATGACGTGAGAGTGATGACACCTTGGAGTGGATGCGTTCCAAACTTAAAGGAAATCATATGGATGCATCACTTTCAAGGGTAGGTTTGGTGGAGAGGACCACCACGTTTTGGAGAACAAGGAGAGTTGCTTCTTCGGTTTTGATAACAATCCTTTACTCCCATTTATTATTTACATGCTTTCATAATTAAAATTTATAGCATGTTTTGATGTTTTTATAGCATGTTTCATTGTCTATGGATTAGTGTGTAAATATCATGTTTATTAGATCCTTGACATACATGTATAGTATTTGAGACACACATGCTTATATGAACCCATCCTTAGTGTTCTCACTTTTGTTTAAGCTATAATGTACATCATGAATCTAATACATGTGAATTTACATAGTAATCATGTTTTAGTTCTATCATGATGATTTCTATATTGAGTTTTGATGCTTCTTGTTAAGATTACTTGTTTAGATGTTAGTCTTCATTAAGACTAGGATTTATACTTGTACATATAGTGGGCCACAAATAAATCTATATATGTTTGAGTTGAATGCTTATTTGAACCCATTAAATGTGCTAGTATAGTCTAGTTTTGATGATTCATAGATTTTAAACTTGTATTCTCATTTTTGAATTTGTTTTATGAGTTTTTCACTTCATGTATATGTTTGTATTGCCAAACTCTAAGATATACATGTATACCCCTTGAGTCATTTGCCTTTCATGCAAATCTATATATGGACTCAATTGTGTTTAGGGATATGTATGTATACTTATTATGTTGACAATTCATACATATACCTTGAAATGAAATTCGTTTTGATGAAGATTTAGCTTTTCTTGATTTTGTGTTTAATTGTTTAACTTCATGTATATGTCTATCTTGTCCAAACTATTAGATATACATGATTATCCTTTTAAGCCACGTGCCTTAATGCATATATTTTGTGGACTCATTGTGTTTTGGATATGTATGTATACTTTAGTTTGTATTAGACATACATATGCCATGAAGATTAAATAAGTTTTGATGATTTTCGTGTTTTCATGATTAAGGAATAATTGAGCTTAATGAAAAATTTTCATGATTATGATATTCACACTTTATATGTACACTCACTTTTATTGCTTGCTCATGTTTTGTTTTCATGAGTCAAAATTGTGCTTAATTGGATTAGAGTGTTGATTTTCAAGTGGATTTCTTATTTCATGAAAAACTATTTTGTTGTATTCCTTTCTTGAAGGATTTCATACTAGTTTAAAAGTTTTTTTTTTTCCATTTGACTAGTTCGTATCCTTCAATTTGGTAGTGATTTTCAAACAAAACTACATTTTCAAATCTATTTTTGAAAACCCCTACCCTTTATGGGAGGATGGATGGGAGATCATGGTCATGTATGCTCTAAAATGAAAATCATTTAAAACTTGAACCTTGATTGGGAGATATTGTAATATGATGTATACACTTGAACTTATTGCTATGTCAATTGGTATCATTGAACTCTTTCAATTGGTATCATTTTGATCCTTTTGTATACTCATATGTTTATTGTGTATGTATATTTTCAATTGGTATCATCTATTAGTGATTGGTACTCATTCTATTTCATACACATATACTTCCTCTATTTGTGCTTAAGATATAAATTTTTCACAAAATCTTGTTTATGCTAGTGCTTGAGCTTCAATTTTGTTTCAATTGATTACTTTTAAATTGGTATCAAGCCCATGCATCATTTTAGTTGGTATTTCATAAAGGGGGAGAAAATTTAATTTTGACTTTCAATTGGTGATTCTTCAATTGGTATTTGTTTCTCACTCCCTTATTTTATGATTGAAAATTTCATATTGGTATCATATGTTTAATATGAAAATTATTTACAATTGGTATCAAAATTTTGTTTAGACATTCAAAATTTATTATGTTTAATTTCAATTGATATCAAGGTGTTTCATGTGTTTTTGCTTAAAATTGGTATCTAAAATTTTGTTTTTAAGAAAAATATAAAAGTTTTGATTTGTATTGACTATATGCATATAGATTCATGATGAGTGTATCTTGTATTGAAGAGCTTAACATCTCTTCGTTATATGGTACACGTGTGTAGGGGAAGCTTCACATCTCCTCTTATGCATTACAGAGTGTTTGTTATGTGAATTAGGGCTTAACATCCCTCTTTCATGTAATGCATATGTGTAGGGAAGCTAACTTAACGTCTTCCTCTTCATGAATGTATATAGCATATAACATCTATTGATCTTTGTTTATTGATATCAAGATGCTTCATTGACATATTTATCTATTGATATCATGTTGTTTATAGTAACCCCTTCTTGATCTTTTTGTTTGACAAAAAAGGGGAGAAAAATTTGTTTGATTTGATTTTATTTTGAACCCTTTGTTGATGATTGACAAAAAGGGGGAGAAGTATTTGAGTCTATATGCATGTTTTCATTACTTAAGGGGGAGAAATATTTGTCTTCCTTGTTATTTATGCATATATGTTTTTGTATTGCAAATAGGAGAAAAAGATCTTGATTTATGCTTGTTGCATGTTTTATCTCCATACTTGCATACATATTTATGTGTTTCATTTCCATATCTTGTTATTTATGTCTATGCATGAGTTAAGGGGGAGCTTCTTTGAAGCTTAACTTTAATCCATGCATATATAACTCCATGAGTTTTGTCATCATCAAAAGGGGGAGATTATTGGCCCAAAGGCCTTCCACTCTAGTTTTGATGATGATTAACTCATGTAGTTATGTTTACTAATAATCTTGTGTTGTTTAAGTTTCAGATCATTAACCAAGATATTAGTTAGTGATTAGCTTCAACAAGGTGTTTAGAAGCTTTTCATGATGATTCCAGGGCCAAAGCGTCAAGATCACACATTGCCTAGCCCATGGATGGAGTTTTGGAGCAAGTCTACTTGAAGATGAAGATCGTCAAGAAGACTTAGGTATCCATAATTTAGATAGTGTGTTTTTAGATCCATTTGTAAAGTTTAGTATAGTTGATATGCTCAAGTGCACACAAACACACACGTTTTCATGTTTTGAATTTGGTTTTCATGAATAGTAGATCAAAACAAGTTTACTTTATTTCTATATATATTAGATGTATTCTAGATATACATACATGGTTTAACTTACTAGACAAACTTATTTTGACTATTCTATTCATGTATTGAAAAATCAAGTTTGATAAAATACAAGTTTTGTTTTTGATAAAATTTGCAAGACTCAAAAATGAATTGATATGATTAATATATGTCTTGAAATTTTTATCACAAGTTTGTGTTTCCATATAAAATGATAAAACTATTTTTGGTGATTTTTAGAAGTGTTAAAAGATTTTTAGAAAAATATTTTACACTGTTTTTCAGACCCAGTTTTTGTTCCAGGCTTCAACCAAGTCGACTAGTAGCATGACTAGTCGACTAAGGCTGAGGTCGGTCGACCAGGCCGGTCGACCGACGTGCACAACTCTGTGCACGTTTGGAGGCACTGGGACGGTCGACCGCGCCGGTCGACCGGAGCACTTACAGTGCTCTCTGTTTGTTTCGGTTGACCGGGCCGGTCGACTGCAGTTGCCCAACGGTCATATTTTCGACCGTTGGCGGTCGACCGGGCCGGTCGACCGTTGCCTGTCAGAGCTGCCAGCTCAGCTCTAACGGCTAGTTTTGTATTGGGCTATATATACCCCATCTCTTCATAGTTTTTGTACAAGTTTTTAAGGGCAAAAATTTCAGACCTTCTTAAGTGTTTTTAAAGAGTTTTCAAAAGTATTTGGGGCTTTAATCTTTCAATTTTTATTGTTTTAGGCTTTTGAAAAAATCAAAGAAAAGAGGATTTGGGAGATTTGTCTTGATTTTCATTCTATATCTTTTGCAAGAATTTTCCAAGTATTTTTTTCTTTGTTGCTTGCTTTCCAAACACCTAGTTTTCACACTTGAGCTATCTTCTATCCAAATCTATTAGGATCATTTGTTTTGTGGAAAAAGAAAAAGGAAAGAGGTTTGTGGTTGAAAGAGACCACCTATTGTAAACCCTTGATTTCTTGGTTGCTCCCTCTTTGGTAGAGGTTGAGGTTGTGATTTGGGTTATTGGTTTGCTCCCTCTAGAGAGAGGTGGAGTTTGGTTGTAAACCCTCTTCGGTAGAGGTGTTGGTTGTTGTTGTTGTTATTGTTGTTTGGCTACGGGCCTACCCCTCAGTTGTGAGGTGGTTGTTTGAGAGAGGAGTTCGGTACTCCATTGTTGTAAAAATCCTTCTCGGTGAAGGTTCCCTCGGTGGGAGTCCTCGGTGGACGGTATAGTGGATTGGAAATCCTATACGATGGTGTAGGCAGGGATGTAGAGCAAGGGTGCTCGAACCTCGAAACATATCATTGTGTTTGCGTTTGATCCACTTGTCTCTAAACTCTCTCTCTTTACATTTGTGCAAAGCATCATACTTCATTCATATCATATTTGCTTGTGTTGAGCATAATTCATATTTTCATATCATATCTATTTGCTTGTGTTGTGCCTTGCATATATTCTTATTGCTATTCATCCTTATTTGCTTGGCTTGCTTGTGTGTGTGCCTAACTTATACTTAACCAACAAGAGCTTCACATAGCACCTCAACCCATTCAAGGGGAATTAAGAGGAGTTAGTCCAGAGCCTTTCATGGGGAATTCGGCTACACTTGTTGTGTTGTATTAAGTTTGTGCAAAATTTGCATTAGCTTCCGCATTTAGCGCACTTAGTTTTGCATTTAGTTTTAGATTAGCACTAACACCTATTCACCCCCCCTCTAGGTGTTCCCTTTCATGCTGCTCTTGTGAATTATGAAGTAAGGAGGCAGGACAGACTGTCTTCTTCTGGGAGTACAACAGCAGAACATTGGCGGTAAGAGACAAGAGTTCCAATAGAAAGGGCAGAGGTGATCAGTAAAGATCGAAGTTCAAATCAGGTTTCAGAGATCTGAAGAGGAACCAGTGCGCCTTATGCAAGGAGCTAGGGCACTGGAAGGTTAACTATCCGAAGGCCAAAGGTAAAAAGAAGGAGTCATTGACCGAGGCAAATCTCACACAGGTGGTTAGTACTCATGCCAGTACTTCACAGGCGGATGGATCAGGCTCAGACTCATCGGTATTTTCTTTCTCTGTTACTACTTCTACTATTGGTTTCTCAGATAATTCTAAGTGGATCTTAGATACAGGCGCTACCTATCATGTGTGCCTGAACAGGGACTGATTTTCTAACTTTGAGAAGCTAGACGTATGCTTCACGGTCATGGTGATGATCATCCGTGTAATGTGGAAGGGATGGGTACAGTCCGTATTAAGATGGATGATAGGATAGTATGAGAATTGAAGGAAGTGAGGTATGTACCTCAACTCAAAAGGAATCTTATCTCTATTGGTGTTTTGCAAATGTTGGGTCTTGTTGTATCTATACGAGATGATGTTCTCAAGATGACCAAAGGCTCAATGGTGGTTATGAAGGGCGTCCGTCGGAACAATCTCTACTAGATGAAGGGTAGTACAGTTACAGGATAGGTGGAGACTTCTATTTCTTCAAATAAGCTTTGCACATAGGTCTGACAGATGAGGGTCGGAGACGGAGGTGAAAAGTCTTTGCAAGCTCCAGCAAAAAAGAGATCATTAGAAGGTGCTTCTACCTGCAACTTGGAATTGGGTGAACATGGTGTTCGGGATAAGAAGAAGGTGAAATTCAGCACCACGATTCACCACTCTGAAGGTCTGCTTAATTGTGTTCATGTAAGTATTTGGGGACCTTCTAAGACTGCATCATTTGGAGGTCAAAGGTACTTTGTCTCTTTTATGATAATTTATCTAGGCATTGTTAGATATATCTCATGAAACAAAGGTGTAGAGCCCTAAATATGTTTGTGAAGTGAAAGGATATGATGAAGAAGTAGACTGATAGAAAGATTAAAGAGCTACAAATTGGTAATGTCAAAAGATACAAGAACCAATTCCTACAATTTGGCTAGAACACTGGTATTGATACTCACTTCACAGATGGAATACATGGGTTGTCTAAGAAGATAAATCGTTTCTTGTTGGAGAAGGTTCGGTATTTGTTGTCTAATGCAAAATAAGACAAATCGTTTTGGGCTGAGGCGATTGTGTATACTAGCCATCTCATAAATGGATTGTCATCAACTGCGATAGGAGGTAAAACTCCTTTGGAAGTTTGGTCTGGGAAAGCTGCTCAAGATCATAGTTTGCTGCAGGAATTTAAAAGTCTGACCTGCTTTAGTGCCAAAGATGGCAAGATGAATCCGCGGGTAAAGAAGTTTGTGTTTTTGAGCGTCAAAAGAAATCTGAAAGGCTACAGGTTATGAGACCCTGAAAACAAGAAGATCATGTTGAGTCAGCATGTCACATTTGATGAGACTTCAGTGCTGAAGTTTACCGTCTCTCAGTAGGTGGAGAGGACGAAGACCAAGGAAGCATCGCAACGGGTGGAGCTTGATGCTACTCCACCAACTCCAGTTAGTTCAGTATCAGTAAGGACTTCACCGGATGTAACACCGGGTGGAGATCATGTAGCCAGTTTTGATGCTGAACAGCTTAAAGACATTGATGAGATGTCGAATTATTTACAGCAATTGGAACCAAGATAAAATCACGAAAGTGGGTAAAGAATTTAGTGAGTTGAATCTCCTCACTACCGTCTCCAGTTAGTTCAAGTTGAAGGTCGTTCTCCATGACGGTAGTGGGGAGATTCATATGACTCAGCCAGGTTAGTTCGCTGCTGAAGATTTAGTCATAAGTACTTGAGCTTGGAGCTCATTTCAAAGAACTACGATTAGCTTGATCCCTTGGGCAAGGTACGTAGGCAGCTATAAAGGCGCAACTATTTGGTGATGCAACCCGTATGAAGCTATATGGTGTATTTGGGTTCTCGAGAAGCTGATTAGGACTTCACATAGAGGTGAAGAGTTGGACTTCACGTAGAGGTGAAGCATTGTGATCTCAATGAACAGTTAATCTTCTGGTGAGAAGATGGTTGAGCTTGCATAAGCGGGATGTGCATCCAGTTTGTTGAAGCCGATATGGTGCTTTGTTTACTCTACTCAGATTTAGTTGGACCGTCTTGAAGACATATGGATTGGAGAGAGCCAGTCAATTGGAGAGTCAGTATTGGCTCATGATGGGTTCTTCTTGAGGTAAGTTAGAATAGAGTTCTATTAAGTTGTTGAGTTGGAGACACGTTCGATGGTCAGCTCGTATGGTATTTCTTTTCAGGTGAAGTGATGGGAACGTATGTATGGTGCATTCCGGTTGGATAGCTGAGCTGAAGTTGGAAGCTTACAATTGATATTGGAGTTTAATTGAGAGTTACAGGTGGCAATGACAACTCAATTTTGGATCTGATGAAATCAGCGAAAATCAATTGTATGTGTACTGGTGATTCGTTTGAAGAAACAGGTTTTATTTGTTGGCCAAGCCGAGATCGTGTGTCGATTTCGCCGAGATCGTGTGTCAATTTCGTTCGGAGCGCTCAAGCTGAGATCGTGTGTCAATTTCACCAGATGTTTGTTGGAGTTCAGCTCAGATTTGAAAAATCTTCACCGATGTGGAGAATTATAAGGAGAGAGGAGATAGAGGAAATAGCACAGAGATCGGAAGCCAAAAGGAGCGAAAACAGAGCTAGCTGAAGGCCATATCAGAAGTCGGTCGACCAGTGTGCACGACGTGCACAGGCGCGGACCGGTCGACCGGGCGGTCGACCGTGGCCTAAGAACGATCGACTGACTAAAAGACAATTGCTCTCTGTTGGTGCCGGTCGACCGGGATGGTCGACCGAGGACAAGGGTCGGTCGACCGGCCGGTCGACCGACAGACGCGTTTCGTTCACCTTTCTGGATTCAGACTCCTTTTCTGTTTTGGGGTAGAATCCATCAGGGTTTCCTAAATCCCTGGGACTCTCTGGCATAAATAAGGGCTACAACCCATATGTATTGTGCCCTGAAATCCCTGAAAGTATCCCTCTGGTATTTATTTGTATTGATTGTTAATCAGTAAAATCTCTCTCCCCCTTGTCCCGAGGACGTATGCAAATTGCCGAACCTCGTTAAATACTGTGTTAATTTACTTTTCTCTATTGTTTCTCCGTTCTTGTCGAGTGAGTACGTCTCTGGCTGCATCTGTCTCTAATTAGCGGATTCCTCATCGGTTGTTGCCTCACACGCACAACAATATCATGAGTCATGCATTACCTTTTAGTGAGCACCAAGAGGCAACATAAACACAACCTTTGTTAATATTTGGGTCGAACAAATAGTCCCATAGCGGTTAGACATGAACATCATCTTGGGTATATAAAGATATGAGCAACTCCTTCTAGAAGGCTAGTCTTTTGAGATGGTGCTCCAAGTCCTTCAATTGGTATCAAAGTCATACTCCGAATTTAGTCGTGTTGTGAGTGATATTCGATGTTGTTGATCCCCTAATTTGGCGCAAGAAGTTAAGTAATTTGGCTCGCGAGATATTTGACAGTGATGCTCTTTTGCAATGGAACACATTGTTTGACACGGAAAAGGGGCTTGAAGTAAAATTTCCTTGAATCAGATGAAAATTACAACAGGCTAAATCTTCCGGTTACAAGGGAGGAAGAATATTGAATCTTGAATTCCCCTTTGTTTAGTGCTGGGTTCTTCGGGTGACGGTGGAGAGTGAATCTTGTTCTCCGTTGACCAGATGACCGTTCTGGACCGTCGAGGGATCTTCTCCTTGGCAGGTAGAGGGAGTAACTCAGCTCCATCTACCAAACTCTAGAAGAGGAGGTAGGCAAAGAGCGGCTAGTACTCAGTAAGCTCGCTGAAGAGTCTTCTCTCTCTCTGTCGATGATCTCTCCTTTTTTCCTTCTCGAATCTCCTCCCCTCTTCAATAGTGACGGGACTATTTATAGGGTTTTTAGGGGTGATCGTGCCCCCTAAAAGTGCTCCACGATGAGGGCCAACTTCCCCGCTATATGGGCGGTGGATGGCGCCATATTCGGGGTGGTTACAACCAAGGTGGGGGCACCTTGTTGCTGAGACGCGGGCGTTGAGCCAACGCGCCTTGATGCGGAGACGCGGGCGTTGAGCCAACGCGCCTTGATGCTGAGACGCGGGCGTTGAGCCAACGCGCCTTGATGCGGAGACGCGGGCGTTGAGCCAACGCGCCTTGATCTTGAATCTCTGCATTTTGGTGCTTGTCTGTTGGACATTTTTAGACAGCCTACAGAACCCCCTCCAAAGTTTCCGATATTCCGCAGTTAAATGGGACGGATTTCGAAATACTTTGGATTTTAGCCACGTTCGCCTTTATGACTGGACTGTTGATACTTCGGGTTTGATCTTATCTGGATTGGTCTTCGTGAGTGTACTGTTGAACTCTTTGAAGCCATCAGAGTTGATCATGTTGAGTGTCTAGATACACAGTCTAGACCTCCCCGATTGCTTTTAGTCTGTCACAGGTGCGCTTTTGGCCGGGAGCGGTTGGTTGTCTGTTTGCGCCAGTGTACTGTTGAACTGATTAGCAGAAGCTGAACGCAGGTTCCTTTTGAAAAGCAGAGATGAAACTGCTTTAAAGACGCGACTTCCATGGGGTGCGTCTTTTTTGGCGATAAGAACGTGACTGATCTCCCATGAGGTAGACGCGATATTTGGCCAGACTGGAAGGACGCGAATTTCTTAGAGAGACGCGACCTTCCGAATGCATTCATGGAGAGGCTGACGTGGCATGTCCATCGAGGAGGTGCGTTCTTTGGCGCATTTATGGCGATGCTGACGGGGCATAGCCATCGAAGAGACATGGCCGTCGGGTGCGTGCCACGTCATGATTGCTCTGCCAGTTGGCCTGGGGAACCGAAGGGATTTCGCCTTTTGGCGCGCGAATTTCCTGGCGCATTAAATGATCCGTGCCACGTGTCGACTGCTGACTCGTGGCGGGGTTGCGACGCATGATCTTCTCCGTTCAGAAACGATTTTGTTACACGCGCCAAGCGGCGACTCGCTGCAGCGTCTACCGGGCCACACGCCGCGTATCTTTGCGAATCCTTGTGCCTATAAAAGGCCACAGTTGGGAGGATTCCTCTTCTTCTCCGAACGCACTCGTTGATAAGATTAAGAAAGAGAACTTCCTCTTCAGTTCATCTTCTTGAACCTTGGATCGAATTAGCCATGGCTCCCAAGACCAAGCCGATTGCTTCTTCTTCAAAGGCGACCGTCGCCGATGCCCGGAGGGGCAGTTCCTCCTCTGCGCAGGATGTTGTTCTTCAAGGTCTCCAAGGTAAATGCCTTTTAGGCGGAAGTTTCGCCATTAAAGGAAGTTCCAAGAACCTTTTAAGAACCCTTAACACACGAATTTAAATCGTGTTTGATTCCCAGACGCAGTCTTTGGGTTGATAACCATGACGCGGGTTTGGACCCTCGCGCCATTGGGTCCTGCGCTTCAGATTCTTCACTTAGAATATTTTCTAATTGTGAAGGGTTCAGACGCGGACTTAGTTTACAGAACGCGGATTTGATCCTTGCGTTCTGTTTCATCTGGCACCCGAGTCCAAGCACTTTGACATCTGGGGATGTGAAAGGAAAGGAGTTACCCTCCTTAACTTCTGGCGATCATGGTGATGGAAGGGTTAAGGTGGATAACTCCCTTCTTTTCGCACCTCAGAAGTGACATCAAGGAGAATGTTGTGGAGACGCCGATCCCGTAGGTCTGGACGCGGATTTGATAATTCCTGCGTCCAGTGCCTCTTCTGCGTGGATGCGCAGGTCTGGACGCGGATTTGAAAATTCCTGCGTCCAGTGTCTCTTCTGCGTGGATGCGCAGGTCTGGACGCGGATTTGATAATTCCTGCGTCCAGTGTCTCTTCTGCGTTCGGATTATGAACACTTAGCATTTTTTCCTTACTTTTGATAGAGTATCTAACTAAGTGTCCTTTTCTTTTTGCAGCGCCACGCCCTGCTACTTCACTCGCCAAGAAGAGCCACTTTGGACATGTAGGGGGTGCTGACCGGGACTTGACCTTTGTGTTACAAAGGACTGTTCCTGTGACAGCTGACAAGTCGCAGGCTCGTGGGGAGAGGCTCTCAAACGTTGACATGAGGACTCTTCGGGTGCTTATGACTGATGCAGCATTTGCAACGGATGCTGGCATCAAACTGGAGAAGCCTGCCTTCTTCTTCAGAGATCGTATCTACGATGGCGGCTATCGCGTATATGACGGGACTTACAAATGGCTCCGTCAAATAAGGGGTGAAGATTCTTTCTTCCGAACATGGAGAGGATGTTCCCACTGTCCTACTTCCAGCACATGTCCGTCCCTCGGAAGATGGAATGGGACCTCTCTCGATATGTCCCTGAGATTACTCTCGGTGATTTGGGCTCCCACAAAGTGTACCGTCATGATAGCCATGACAGGTCAGTTATCGGCCTTTTCCCTGGGTCGCGCAAGTCTGATGTTCCGGCTGGGGAGATACCACAACTTGGCACTACCTTCCTCAACGCATTCATGGAAGCGGAGGGTGATTATCCCGTTGGGTTCCGTGCACCGGGGTGGGTCCGTTCCACGGAGAACTATTGGTGGGGCAGGATGGTCGGCTTTGTCCTCACCGAGCTCGGGGATCTGCTAAAGCGTGTGGGACTGTACCCAGCGGTCAGAACCGTGCAGTGGGGGATCCCTCAAAGCTCTCAGAACTTCTTCGGGATTCTAGAGCGTTATAATTCTTTGACGGGGACGTTCTTCACTCCGGTCGGGGAGATGGGCCTTGCTCTGCACGAGCTGCATGAGGTCTCGGGGCTGTCGACAGGGGACATTCCCTATGAGGAATATGTCCCGACCACGGTGGAGCTTCACTATTTGAAGGAGGAGTTTCCCCTCATATATGAGACCTACTGGGAAGTGCTATGTCACTTCCACATTTGCGGCCAAATAACCAAATGGCGGTCGCAGGGAGTCAAGCAACTGTCTTGGGCCAGTTACTTGTTCAACAACGTCAACACCAAAGACCATCTGATAACCCGATTGGCTCCCAGCTCCGACAGGGAGATTGAAGACAGGATCGACCAGGCTCCTGACAGTTTCTACACCACGGAGTCGAATGAGGACAGTTTCGACCCTGACTTAGTTTTTGAGAGCTTTCACCATCAAGCCCGGACCCCTATCTCCGATCGGGCGTTGTTGGCGGGCTTTCTGATGCTGTGGCTGAAGCGCTGTGTGGTGCCCACGCTGCCACATGAAGTCATTGTTGCTGACGTGGTGTACCCGGCGGTGCTCCTGGCTCATGGCAACCCCATAGCCCTTCTCCCGGCCGTGGCGGCTGGTATTCAGAGCGGGCTGTGGGCGCTCACTAAGAGTTTCTGCGAGCCACCGAAAACTGCAGACTCCGAGGGAAAGCCGTATGTTGACTCAGAGGGGAGTCCGACGGTGAAGCGTCCCAACCCTCGTGTCGAGCTGCCTTACACATACCTCATGGCTTGGTACGTGATGCATTGCCCTTCCTTGATGACGGCGGTGCGTTGGAGGGAGAGTTCTGTCCCTTTTGTACAGCGATTGGAGGGTTCGAAATGGCGTGATCCTTATATATATTACGTCCGGAAGTGCCTTTCCGACCCTGCGAACTATCAGCTCAATCGCTGCCTCCCCCAGATCCCTGGTGCATCTCCCGGGATCTACTTGTTGATTCTGTTGGCCCAGATGACTTCACGAGGTTATCCGCGGGAGCCTTCTGGTGGTTGCTCAACATCCGGCCCGGATATGTGCTTTTCCGGCAAGGGACGTCATGCACCATTGAGCCGTACATGCCGAATCGCTTCACTCGACAGTTCGGCTATGATCAGCTCTATGTCGGGAACCCCAATGCTCGACTCGCCTTCGAAGGGAACCTGTTCGAGGGTGCTCGGGCCTGGTACTATAGTGTGGCTGGAGGGACGGGAGTAACTTTCTGTCTACCTCTCGAAGGGCCCAAGTGCCGTACGAGCTTCAGCTTCTGCACTTGGTACTCCCAGGCCATCCAAACACCAGACTATTTTCCGGCGTCTTCATGCATCGAGAGCATCAATGCAAGTCTCGAGGCAAGGACGGATTCTAGTAAGCCGACGAAACTCGTAGAACAGTACCTGAAGGCCCAAAAGGAGATTGTTGGCCCAAGAGGTTACACTCTCCATTGTTTTGTGTTTTGATGATAACAAACCAAATAAGTGCTATTTGGTACTAATCTTTTGTCTAAGATGAGTTTCAGGTTTTGTACCATGTTTAGAGTTCATTCGCTTCGCTTTTGCAAAAACTTCTAAGTTCCAACAAGCATTGAAGGCAAATTGCACATCAAGGAAGGATCATAGAAGAGAAGGCACTAGCAAGGCATTGGATGGCTCAAAGTTTGCTTCAGAGGTCCTTAGGTTTTATTTTCTAGCTTTATAGCATGTTAAAGAATAGAGAGTAGGTTTGAAGCTCAAATACACACGTTTTCACGCGTATACCATTTCCAAGTTTATTTCTTATAAAATATACAAAAATATTTTAATACTAAATCTTTCTTCTACAAATTCTTTATTATGTTATATACTGAATTTGTGTTTGAAATAGATTTGATAAAAATATTAATCTCTTCAAAATTCCATTTTTATTTCATCTTTTGGCCTGAGCCGGTCGACCGGTTATCTACCACCAGTCGACCGATGTCCTGGCAGAGTGCACGTATCCGTGTGCACGTCTGTCGGTCGACCGACTGTCTACCGACAGTCGACCGGAATTTTATTTTAAGTCTCAGTCAGGCATCAGTCGACCGGATCGGTCGACCGATAGTTTGTTTTGCTCTCTGTATCTTTTCAGTCGACTGGATCAGTCGACCGATAGTTCATAACGGTCGGATTTTTGAACTATCGGTCGACCGGGCCAGTCGACCGATGTGTCCGTTGAACAGTAACGGGCAGATTTTTTAATAGCTGTTTTAAACTTGATTTTTGAAATTAAAAATCCGTTGGAGGGTATATTTGGAACTAATTACTTCCTAATCTTCAGTAATTAATTCCTAACCCTAAACCCTAGCCCTCTCCTATAAATAGGGGTGTTTGGGGAGAGTTTCTTTACAACATTTTATTCAAGAGAAAAATTCAAAATTTGGAAAATTCAAAAGAGCTATTGTCTTGGTTTTTGTGCTGATATTTCTCACTCATTTCAGAAGTGTTTTCTTGATAATACTCTCTGATTTGATTTCATTTTTTCTTCACTTACACAAGAGCTTCATTCCTTCTCAATATTCTCTAAGGACCTTTGTAAGGGAAGAGATATTTGAAAGAGAGAGTTTGTGATCTTTTGATTACTAAGGAATTCAATTGTGCTGAAATTGTAGGAGTTGGGTACTCCATTGTAATTGATCTTTGTGATAGTGGAAGTAGCTAGAATCCTTCTGGGGAAGGCGGGGAGTAGAGCTGGGTGCTCGAACCTCGATAACATATCTTTGTGTTTGCGATTGGTTTACTTTCCATTGCTATTACTTTGTGTTTTTGATTGCTATTGCCATATTCATCATACTTCATATTGTCAATCAAAATCCCATACAACAAGGTTGCATTGCGCACCTCTAACTCATTTTACGAGGAAGCCGGAGGAAGGAGTTCAGAACCCCGCAAGGGGCATACGGCTCTTAGTCTTGTTTTGGGAGATTGTTGCATTGCATTTGCATTCATCTCACCCTTATTGCTCATTATTTTTAAATTGGCCTTAGATTAGCATAATCACCTATTCACCCCCCCTCTAGGTGATTTTCAATTGGTATCAGAGCTTGGACTCTAGGTTTGGCTTAACATCCATAGAGAGATCCTTAAAATATTGCTAATCAACATTTTCATTCATCCATTCATACACTAGTAAACATGGCCGACAACATTAAAACCCCACCTAAATTTGATGGACTCAACTTCCCTATTTGGAAGGTTAGGATGACTATCTTTTTGCAATCACTAGGTAGTTTAGTGGCTAAGTCTTTGACCAAACCCTATGTAGCACCCAATGAAGATGAAAGCACTTGGACCGACTTCAACTTTAGAGAATATGAGGCTAACTCAAAAGCCCAAAACTCCCTTTTAACCGCCTTGAATGAGGATGACCTTACACGGGTAATTCATTGCCAATCCGCCTATGAGATTTGGCAACACTTATTGGTCACGCATGAAGGGACTTCACAAGTCAAGAGAGCTAAAATAGATCTCTTGAGGTCTCAATATGAATCATTTAAGATGCTTGATGATGAAACCATTGATTGCATGATTACTCGTTTCACAAAATCACTAATGGTCTTTCTTCATTAGGTGACGTCATCTCCAATGATCAAAAGGTGCGCAAGGTGATACGGGCTCTTCCTCCATCTTGGGAGATCAAGGCCACCACCTTAAAGGAGTTGAATGACAAGGACGAGATGGACATCATAAATCTCATTGGGAACCTAAAAACCCATGAGATGGAGAAGAAGGCAAGAGAAGAGGCGGCTCCAACAAAGAAAAAGTCCATAGCTTTCAAGTCTTCATCCACCATTGAAGATGATGAAGAAGATGAAGAAGAAGATGAGGAGCTCTCCCTCCTAGTGCGCAACATCAAGAGGATGTACCGGAAGAACAAGCAAAATTTCCGGAGAAAGTTTGAAGGCAAAGAGGAGAAGAGGATCATTTGCTACAATTGCCGCAAGCCCGGACACATCATGGCCGATTGTCCGGAGTTCAAGAAAAGAATGACTTCTTCCTTCAAGCCAAAGAAACAAGATGAAAAGAAAGCTTACAAGGCCACATGGGATTCGGAAAGCGAGTCCGAAGAAGAACAAGTGGATACCGCAAACATGTGTTTCATGGCAAACACACCCAAGGTAAACCCTCAAACTCTTGAATCTATAGATGATAATGATGATGATTTGAGTAAGGAAGTTCTAGTTCATGCTTTTGTAGAACTTTCCGAAACTTATGATAACAAGAAAATGGAATGCTTTAAATTGCAAAAAGAAGTTGCTTTTCTCAAAAACCAACTTGCTTTGGTTACAAAAGAAAAAAATGATCTTTCTTCCAATCTTGTTGTTGTTCAAAATGAATTTAATGCTTATAAGATTTCTTGTAAGGGTAAAACCCCTATTGTTGATAATAATGAAATTTCTTGTTTTAAATCTAAGATGAATGATTTTGAAAAAGTTTTAAAAGATTGTGCTTTTAATACAAAGAAGCTTGAAGAAAATTTTCTAAAAAGAATACTTCTCATGCTAAAGTTTCTTATGATAAGATTTCTCATGCTCACACCCCACAACACACACATGCTAAATCTTTTCATGCTCACAATGCCAATGCTCACAAATCACACACTCACTATGCTTTTAAATATGGTAGAGTGTATAGATGCACATATTGTGGCAAAAATGGACATTTAGCTAAATTTTGTTATGATAAATTGCATACTTTAAATAATCTTGTTTGGGTTAATGGCTCTAACCCTCATGGACCCAAGAAAATGTGGGTACCAAAATCAAGTCCTAAAATGTTTGATGTAGGTACACACCAAGGCTCCAAGACGTAGGGAGCGGTGGTACCTTGATAGTGGTTGTTCGAGGCACATGACATGGGATATCAACAACTTCACAACCCTATCAAGGTACATGGAAGGTGGCTCCGTCACCTTCGGGGATGATTCCAAAGGAACTATCATCGGTATAGGTAACATTCAAGTTGGTTCATCTCCTATTATAGAGAATGTTGTTTTGGTTGATGGTTTAAAGCATAATTTGCTTAGTATTAGCCAATTTTGTGATCGTGGTCTTAAAGTTGTTTTTGATGATTCTTCTTGTAAGATTTTTGATGTTAAATCGAATGATTGTATTTTGACCGGATTTCGTGATGATAATGTTTATATTATTGACATGCTTAATGTAGAGTGTTCTACTAAATGTTTAAATGCTTTTGATGAAAATTCTTGGCTTTGGCATAGAAGATTAGGACATGCATCTTTTGAACATATTTCTAGAATTAATTCTAAGGAATTGGTGAAGGGTATTCCTTGCTTGAGTTTTGAGAAAGACCGCATTTGTGGTGCGTGCCAACTTGGGAAACAAACCAAGTCTTCCTTTAAACCAATCAAGGATATCATGTCAACTAGACCTCTAGAATTAATTCACATGGATTTATTTGGACCAACTAAAACTAAAAGCTTAAATGGAAGTAGATTTGCATTTGTTTTAGTTGATGATTTCTCTCGATTTACTTGGGTTTTCTTTTTGCAAAATAAAGATCAAACTTTTTCTCACTTTAAGATTTTTAGAAAAAGAGTTGAAAAAGAAAAAGGTTTTCCGATTTTGAAAATAAGGAGTGATAGAGGTGGTGAATTTGTGAACCAACTCTTCATGACTTATTGTGATGAAAAGGGAATTAAGCATGAAATGTCTTGTCCTAGAACTCCACAACAAAATGGAGTTGTAGAAAGGAAAAATAGAACACTTCAAGAGATGGCTAGGACAATGATAAGTGAATACGACCTCCCTCAATATTTATGGGCCGAGGCCGTAAACACCGCATGCTATATATCAACCGTATTTATTTATGCAAAAATTCTTCTAAAACTTCTTTTGAAATGTATCATTTTAGAAAACCAAATGTTTCATATTTCAAAGTTTTTGGATGCAAGTATTTTGTTTTAAATACAAAAGAGAATTTGGGTAAATTTGATGCTAAAGCTTATGAGGCTATCTTGTGTGGATATTCCTCTACTAGCAAAGCATATAGAGTTTTCATTAGATCTTCACTTACTATTGAAGAAACTATGCATGTTAAGTTTGAAGAGTCTAATGTGTTTGTTGAGAATGTTGTAGAGATTGAACCATTAGGTGAAAGCATGGAGAAACTATCCTTGAAGGACTCACCCGCTCAAGAAGATAAGCAAGAACCTTTAGGTGAAGTTCAAAAGGATAATGAGGAAAGCACTCAACCGCTTCCCAAAGCTTGGAGATATGCTACAAATCATCCTAAGGAGCTCATCATCGGTGACGCTTCAAGAGGAGTCACAACGCGCTCCAAACTCCATGACCTATGTGGTAACTTTGCTTTCATTTCTCATTTTGAACCCAAAGGCATTCTCGAAGCCGAGACGGACCCATATTGGTTGCTTGCCATGCAAGAGGAACTCAATCAATTTGAGCGCAACCAAGTTTGGCACCTTGTTCCTAAGCCCCACGATAGACCAATAATTGGTACTAAGTGGATCTTTAGAAACAAGATGGATGAGTCCGGAAATGTCATTAGAAATAAAGCTAGGTTAGTGGCCCAAGGTTACACTCAAGTTGAGGGAATCGACTTTGAGGAATCCTTTGCACCCGTAGCACGGCTTGAAGCCATACGGATAACACTAGCTTATGCATCTTTTAAAAATTTCAAACTTTTTCAAATGGATGTAAAAAGTGCATTTTTAAATGGTTTTCTTAATGAAGAAGTTTATGTTTCTCAACCTCCCAGTTTTATTGATCATGCTCATCCCGATTTTGTTTTCAAACTCGATAAGGCTTTGTATGGTTTGAAACAAGCTCCAAGAGCTTGGTATGAAAGGCTTTCAAGTTTTCTAATTTCAAACAATTTTATTAAAGGCAAAGTAGACACTACTCTATTCACTAAGCATGTTGATAATGATATTTTAATTGTCCAAATTTATGTTGATGATATATTTTCGGTTCTACTAATGAAGTTTTATGCAAGGATTTTGAAAAGGTAATGCAACAAGAATTTGAAATGTCCTCCATGGGTGAACTCAACTTCTTCCTTGGACTCCAAGTCAAGCAATTGCAAGATGGGAACTTCATCTCTCAAGCCAAATACGCAAAGGAACTCGTGAAGAGGTTTGGACTTGAAGACGCTAAAACATGCAACACTCCCATGGCAACTACAACCAAGCTTGATAAGGACGAACAAGGTAAAATGTTGATATTAAATTGTTTAGAAGCATGATAGGTAGTCTTTTATATTTAACGGCAAGTAGGCCGGATATCATGTTTAGTGTGTGTCTTTGTGCTAGATTTCAATCGTGTCCCAAGGAATCTCATTTAATTGCCGTAAAACGCATTATTCGATATGTTAAGGGAACGATTGGTTTAGGTCTTTGGTATCCGAAAACTATAGATTTTTCTATGATTAGTTATTCGGACGCCGACTATGCGGGTTGTAGAGTAGATAGAAAGAGTACTAGTGGGACATGTCAATTTCTCTGTAATTGTCTTGTTTCATGGTCCTCTAGGAAGCAAAATTCCGTAGCTCTATCAACCGCCGAGGCGGAGTATGTTGCCGCGGGGGCTTGTTGTGCACAAGTCCTTTGGATGAAACATACTCTCCTTGATTATGATTTGCATTATAAAAATATTAAAATATTTTGTGATAATACTAGTACTATTCATCTAACCAAAAATGAAAATCAACATAGTAAGACCAAGCACATTGAGATTAGATATCACTTTCTTAGAGATCATTTTGAGAAAGGTGATATAGATATTGATTATGTTTCCACCGATTCTCAACTAGCCGATATTTTCACAAAACCACTTGATTTTGCTAGATTTTCGTTTATTTGTGGAGAGTTAAATATGTGTATTATTGATTAAACATGTTTTTCTAACCCTTTTTGATGTATGACAAAAAGGGGAGAATAAGTTTACATGGACAAAAATAAGTTCATTTGGTCTTGGTTCCATATGAATTTATATGATGTTTTGGTTTTATGAGTTTTTGGTTTTTGTATTTTAGTTGGTATTTTTGTTTAAATTGGTATCAAGGAGCAATTTTGATTTTTGGTGTTTTTGATAGATTTTTGGTGTTTTTGATATCAAGTGCAAGTTTTTGAGTTTTATTTGTATTGTATTGTTGTTTTAAATTGACATCAATAATTGGTGCATCACTTCTATTTATCATTTCAATTATTGGTATCTAGAGCATTTTTATATGTTTTAAATATAGCATAATTTAAGGGGGAGTTTTCTCCTCCCTATATTTTTGTTTATAGCCTATTTTGTTTTGTCATCATCAAAAAGGGGGAGATTGTTGGCCCAGAGGTTACACTCTCCATTGTTTTGTGTTTTGATGATAACAAACCAAATAAGTGCTATTTGGTACTAATCTTTTGTCTAAGATGAGTTTCAGGTTTTGTACCATGTTTAGAGTTCATTCGCTTCGCTTTTGCAAAAACTTCTAAGTTCCAACAAGCATTGAAGGCAAATTGCACATCAAGGAAGGATCATAGAAGAGAAGGCACTAGCAAGGCATTGGATGGCTCAAAGTTTGCTTCAGAGGTCCTTAGGTTTTATTTTCTAGCTTTATAGCATGTTAAAGAATAGAGAGTAGGTTTGAAGCTCAAATACACACGTTTTCACGCGTATACCATTTCCAAGTTTATTTCTTATAAAATATACAAAAATATTTTAATACTAAATCTTTCTTCTACAAATTCTTTATTATGTTATATACTGAATTTGTGTTTGAAATAGATTTGATAAAAATATTAATCTCTTCAAAATTCCATTTTTATTTCATCTTTTGGCCTGAGCCGGTCGACCGGTTATCTACCACCAGTCGACCGATGTCCTGGCAGAGTGCACGTATCCGTGTGCACGTCTGTCGGTCGACCGACTGTCTACCGACAGTCGACCGGAATTTTATTTTAAGTCTCAGTCAGGCATCAGTCGACCGGATCGGTCGACCGATAGTTTGTTTTGCTCTCTGTATCTTTTCAGTCGACTGGATCAGTCGACCGATAGTTCATAACGGTCGGATTTTTGAACTATCGGTCGACCGGGCCAGTCGACCGATGTGTCCGTTGAACAGTAACGGGCAGATTTTTTAATAGCTGTTTTAAACTTGATTTTGAAATTAAAAATCCGTTGGAGGGTATATTTGGAACTAATTACTTCCTAATCTTCAGTAATTAATTCCTAACCCTAAACCCTAGCCCTCTCCTATAAATAGGGGTGTTTGGGGAGAGTTTCTTTACAACATTTTATTCAAGAGAAAAATTCAAAATTTGGAAAATTCAAAAGAGCTATTGTCTTGGTTTTTGTGCTGATATTTCTCACTCATTTCAGAAGTGTTTTCTTGATAATACTCTCTGATTTGATTTCATTTTTCTTCACTTACACAAGAGCTTCATTCCTTCTCAATATTCTCTAAGGACCTTTGTAAGGGAAGAGATATTTGAAAGAGAGAGTTTGTGATCTTTTGATTACTAAGGAATTCAATTGTGCTGAAATTGTAGGAGTTGGGTACTCCATTGTAATTGATCTTTGTGATAGTGGAAGTAGCTAGAATCCTTCTGGGGAAGGCGGGGAGTAGAGCTGGGTGCTCGAACCTCGATAACATATCTTTGTGTTTGCGATTGGTTTACTTTCCATTGCTATTACTTTGTGTTTTTGATTGCTATTGCCATATTCATCATACTTCATATTGTCAATCAAAATCCCATACAACAAGGTTGCATTGCGCACCTCTAACTCATTTTACGAGGAAGCCGGAGGAAGGAGTTCAGAACCCCGCAAGGGGCATACGGCTCTTAGTCTTGTTTTGGGAGATTGTTGCATTGCATTTGCATTCATCTCACCCTTATTGCTCATTATTTTTAATTGGCCTTAGATTAGCATAATCACCTATTCACCCCCCCTCTAGGTGATTTTCAGAGGTCGGGCGAAGAATGAGAAGGGAGCCACGAGCCATAGAGCCGCGACCACCAAGGGCGGAGCCACAAGCGTCTAGGGCAGAGCCGCAAGCAACTAAGTCTCGACAGGCGGTGAGCAAGCGTCGTCAAGGCTCTACTCCCACTGCTGAACCCACTCCGAAGAAGGTTCGAAGAGACTTGACAACCGAAGTCTCTCGATCTGAAGAGCTCCCTGCTGTCGTTGAGGCACTGAGGGAGGAAGACATAGCTGAAGAGGACATTCCTTTAGTCCGTCCCCCTAGGTCGCTTAGCAGAGGCCACGGGTCTGCGGAGGAAGGGGAGCTCGTTGATCGATCCGCCGCCACTGACGAGGATGAGCAGCTAGAGGTTGATATAATGAGCGGAGGAGATGTCAATATTCCGGGGGTGTCGGCTCAGCCCGAGTCTTCCTCAGCTCAACAGCCCGGGTCTCCGTCTGTCTTCGTTTCCAGTCCTCGGATGGCTGACCCCAGCCCTACCACTGGGGTAGTTGGTGGCAAGGCTCCGGCTGCAGGAGTCTCGCGTGAGGCGCTATCGTCTTCCTCACTCTCAGGGGAAAGCGAGTTTGAAGACGATGTTGATTATGGTGATGAACCCACTTTTCCTGATCCGGAAAAGTTCTCCCATATCTCGGAGGAAGAAATATACGGGGGTGAGCCATCAACGGTATCGCAGCCGGCGGTTGTTCCTGTTGGAGGTACTCTTTTCACCTTTGACCTGCTTTCCCTTTTAATTTTGAAGAAGAGACCTTAACATTCTCCCTTTTATATTGCAGGATTGGCTGAGAACGTCGAACCCGCATCCTCCTCGCAGATCGAGGAGATGGTACAAGAGTTAACCCAGCCAGAAGGGTTACGGCTTTAGTTGCCAAGATAACTCCAGCGGGGGCAACTACTGATGCCGGGGAGGCTTCTCCTTTGCCGGAAGAGGAGGCAACCCCTAAGGCCGGGGAAGAACCCGCTCTGCAGGATAAAGGGGTTACCATTGGAGCTAGGGAGACTTCCACTCCGCAGGACTCGACACCTCTGGACCTCCAACTTGGTAAGGCAGGTCTGACGTTTTAAATGTTTCGCTTTTCCATCATTGTGGCTGACGCTGCGATAACTTGCAGAGAGAACTGAGGGGGCTCAAATGGAGAGTCCGACGGTCGGTACCTTTCCAGAGGGCCACGCATCTCAGGTCTCGGCTGAAGCTTCTGAAGAGGTTGCGCCATCATTAGCTGTGGAGGTTCCTGCAGAGACAACACCTCCGGAAGCGCCAGTGGCTAGTCTCGCTCTTGACGTATCGATGGCCAGCACGGCTCTGGTGCGAGAGGATCCGCTCTATATCCCTTATCCCGTGACAGAAAAGGGGTCGGGAAGCTTCCTAGGTGGTGAAGACATGGGGGAACTGGCACGTCAGATGGTGCAACAATTCTTCGCTTCGATGGGATCATGTATTGATCTCATCTTACGTGGAAACAGCACCTTTCAGTTTGCCCAGACGCTTCTTAAAAATCTGGCTGTGAATGTCGAATTAACCGGAGGCCCCTCACTTGCCAAGGCATGTCTGCGGGTGGTGGAGCAACTGGGAGACGGCCTGCAGGAGCTGGAGTCTTTGGAAGATGCTGGCTCTTTTGGTGAGGCCCAGGCCACCTTGACCAGGCTCCTAGCTGCTCAAGAGCGAGAGCGACAGGAGGCGGAGGCACAAATCGCTGCAGAGATTCGCAGCCTCGAATATTCCCAGGCTGAATGTCAGAAACTAGCTGACGATTCAAGGGAATCCGAGCTTACCGTGCAGAGCACAGAGCAAGTCATCATCAGGACTCGGGACACCATTGCTAGGGCAGAAGCTGTGCTTGGGCTCAATGAGGAGAAGCTTGTTACCCTCAAGAAGGAGCTAGAGGAGCAACGGGCTGCTAAGGCGCGAGCTGAAGAGAGTCTGTCTCTACATTCTTCCAGGGTGGAGTCTCTGCGAACGCAGCTGGCCGCAAGAAATTTCTTATCCGAAGCGGAGCTGCGGAACCAGGCCATTATGGAAGCTGAAAGGGCACGCCAACACGAGATTCACCGCCTTAGGGAACAAATCCGTTCCTTGGCGAACCAGGACATTTAGCCTTCTTTTCTTTTTCTTTTTGTAAAGAAAAGGACACTCAATTTATCAAGAGTGTTTTGTATCCACTTATCATTCTTTTGATATAAAAGTTTCGAAGTTTTTGGCTCCACCTTCTTTGCTTAGCTGCGGATGAACCCAACTTCTTGATCACTGGCTGTGAATACTAAACTTAGATAGGACTAAGTTCTTTTAATGAGACGCGGCGTCAGTCCACCTGAACTTAGATTTCACTAAGTCCTTTTGATGAGACGCAGCGTCAATCACAGAGTGAGACGCGATCATCATTCACTAGGAACTTAGATTTCACTAAGTCCTTTTGATGAGACGCGGCGTCAATCACAGATTGATACGCGGTCTTCTTGATGAGACGCAGCGTCAATCAAAAGATGAGACGCGGTATTGATCCATAAAGTGAGACGCGACCGTCAGTCCATGGAGTGAGACGCAGCGTCAATCTCAAGGTGAGACGCGGCTCTGAATAACGCAAATATGTTTTGCGCAGATCGGGCAGGCGCAAGAGACGCAGCCTTGTCTGCTGAAGGGACGCGGCTTTCCCATCTGCGTTTAATGCAACCTGACTTAAAAGATTTTAGGAGATCTTTGAACGTCAAGTCTTCGCTGTCGATTGGGATTCTGGGTCGTTCGTTGCTTCCCAAGGCAGTTATCCACGCGTCAGCCTCTCAATGGATTTAGGCGTTAATGCTCTTGCATGCAGAACCGACGCTGGCGGTTGAAAAACCGGCGCACTTCGACGGTTTCCAAAGTAGCGTTCCACGCGTCCGTTTTTGATTGGGCTTTGACAGTCGTGCGCGACGGTTCCGATTGACGCACCATTAATGGCAGTTGTTGAGAATTGCCTATAAATAGGGTGTGCCCCCTTTCAATAATCCAAACTTGGATTGTTTTCTTTTGTTTGCTCTGAGAGACCACGCCTTGAGTTATCTTTCAGAGAACCGTCTTCATGGGTGAAGGTGACCCCGTGGATGAAGATGACCCAGAGCTCTCATGCTTCTGTTTGGTCTCTTCAGAAGGAATCCTCTCTCGGATCATCTTGCGCGCCCGCGTTTGGATGCAGAGTGGCCAACTCTGGACAGGGGCCTCTGCTGGTATGTCACCCCGATGATGTCCATAGCCTGTACTTTGGCATAGCCATCTGAATGAAATCCTGGTGCATTCCTATTCTGGAATTTGTGCCGGTGACTTGAACTTCTCTGAACGCGGGCTCTTGACGCTGGCTTTGCTCATGGCCATTGCCTTGGCGCGTTTCAGACCTGAATCTTGCAACTCCTGTTTACCCAACAGAGAGATGGCAATTTTCGGCGTTCTGAAGTTTTTCGCGTCTTGTGCATTAAGCGCGGGTGCAAACTGAGGCCGCGTTTGAATCCTGTGCGTGGCACAGTTTTGACTCGCGTCTGTTTCTGCCGGCGCGGTGGTTTGACCGTGCGGGTTGTTCCCGCGTCTGAAGTCTTCAATGACTGCCGCGTCTGTCACTTAGTTTTCTTTGTCGAAGTGTACTAAGTTCCAGATTCTCTAACTCTCTTGTTTATTCTTTGCAGGTAGGCTTGCTCGTCCTTTTTCAGGTTTGCTGGGCCCCGGAAAGAATATATCGGCGGGCGAACTTGCTCAATGTTCGTTTGTAAGAGAGTAAATTATGGTCCTCGTCGTTTGTGAGAGAGTAAATTATATCTCCGACGAGGACCCAAATCTCGCCAAGGTCTCTTCAGATCTTCTGCACCAACCATGTCTGATGGCAAGAGATGGTCAGGTCAAGTATGACGGCGAGGAGGTTCCAGCGGTTGCGGTGGCGGAAAGATCCTCTTCCTCTCCCTACTCTAGAAGTGACATCGAGGACACTCCGTTGGATGGCCTGCTGGGGAAAGGGATGATGATGAATGAAGGGTTGCAGGACTTTCTGCTGCCGCTGGACCTCAAGAACACCATTGCTCTTAGCTTAGTCAGCTAGGGCGCTTTCGACTTTTGCGTCATCGCCATGGCGCAATCGGCTCCAATTGTGCACCTGGGATCAGATGCGGTTTCAAGGAGTGAGTACGGCCTCTGAGAGAGAGAGAGGGACTTCTTTGTACTCCTTAATTGTAACACTCATCTTATTGTATAAGAGAGCGTTTTGTATCACTTTCATATGCTTGGATATATAAATAAAAGTGACACTTTTCTTTTTGCCTCCTTCATTGTCTTAACTTTTTGTCTTCAGTTAGACACGTAGAAGCAAGGAATCTTTTGACCTTATCAAAATTATAGTGGTAATCTTAATAAGTCAAGATTTGTAAGGAAAGATCCTATTTCAGGAGTTTTCATGATACTGTCAGAGGTGTGATATTAACTTGACAGGGATGGGATGATTTTTTGGTGGACCTGCCACTTTGTAAAAGAAAGTGACAAGTGGAGTTCGTACCCCCAGGGAAGATGAACTTTTATCAAGGATTTGGGATTAACTTGATTTAAGATCAGCTGGGGAGCTTGACGGAAACATTGTTAACGGTGTAATGTTAACCAACAATGTTTCTAAATGAACTTGATACTCTATCGGGGAGAGTATCAAATGAGACTAGACTCGCGGGGAATCTAGGAAGGTCTTTACCGTTAGAAGTGTGATATTAACTTAACGGTTTAGAAGTAGTCTTGTCAGAAGTGTAATGTTAACTTGACAAGGACATGAGTTAGAGGTGCGATATTAACTTAACTCATCAGCATCTCAGTTTTATTTGGGAAAACTGAGGAAGTCACTGTCATAGGTGTGATGTTTAACTTAACAGTGAGGATAATGCTAGAGGTGTAATGTTGAACTTGGTATTAGTCGTCTCGACTTTGACAAAGAAGTCGAGGAAAGGTCATGGCCATAGGTGTATTGTTGAACTTAGCGATGACTCGGATGCTAGAAGTGTAGTGTTAACTTGGCATCGTCCATTTCAGCTTCGATACGGAAGTCTGAAGAAAGGTGACTATCAGAGGTGTGATATTAACTTGATAGGCACTCAATGTACTGCTTAGAGGTGTAATGTTAACTTAAACAGTAGTTTGTCAGAGGTGTAATGTTAACTTGACAAGAATTGGCTCGTGATAAGAGCAATTTGAGGACCTGTCATTCTATTGATGAAAATTGACAAGTGGAATTTGAAATGCCAGAGGTATAGTGTTAACTTGGCAAATTTGAGAGTTTGTTACTCTTGCAGAGTTAACAAGCAAAGTTTATACTCGACAAAGAGTATTCATTACCAGAGGTATAGTGTTAACGTAGTAATGATTACATTTTGTGGTCCTACCATTCTATGGATGAGAATTGGTAAGGGATTTTGGAGGAAAGAGTGGACTCAAGTCCACTTAGGATTTTTAGCAAACCCTCAGCTATCAACAGATTTGAGATGCCTTTACCAACTACCGTTTGAGTTGGGCTAGCCATGCTATTCCCCTCAGCATGATGAGTTGTCGAAGACTTATGTTGGGCTTAGAAGCCAACATTTTCCTCTATCCTTAGCCGTCGGAGGCGTCGGATGTTTCTGATCAGAGGTGTATTTTTAACTTGATCAGTGAAAGAATACTGTCTAGGGATAGTATTTCTTCAAGAATTTGCCATTGATTGGCATCATGAGTGTATCGCCATTCGAAGTGATGAGGCGATATGATCCATTTGAGTAGACTGACTCTACCACAAACGGTCCTTCCCATTTGGGTTGGAATTTTCCTTTTGTCTTGTGCGTCATCACCATGGGTCTTCTGACGGCTAAGACAAGATCGCCTTTCTTGAAGGTTCGTACTTTAACTTTCTTGTTGAAGGCTCTGGTGATTCGAGCTTGGTAGAGCTCGATTTGCTGTTGGGCTTGCAGACGCTTGTCGTCTAAAGCCTCCAGTTCCTGGAGTCGCTGTCGATGCTTCTCCTCTGTCGTCATCTCCGCTGTCAAGGCGACGCGTAGAGATGGAATTTGGATTTCCAGGGGAAGCACGGCTTCACATCCGTACACCAAGGAAAATGGTGTGGCCTTTGTCGGGGTTCGCACTGTTGTGCGATAGGCCCATAAGCATTCGCCTAGCTTGTCGTCCCAATCGCGTTGACTCTTCGAGACGAATTTTTTGAGAAGCTTGCCAATGGTCTTGTTGAAAGCTTCTGCGAGGCCATTGGCGGCAGGGTAGTATGCCGTTGAAGACACACTCTGGATTCTGAACTTAGCGCAGAATCTCTAGAACGCCTGGCTGATGAACTGGGGTCCATTGTCATGGACAATCCGCCGAGGTACACCGAAACGGTAAATAACGTGATGTTTTACGAACTTGATCACGTTGGACGACTTCACCTCCTTCAAAGGAATGGCTTTGGCCCATTTGGAGAAGTAATCGGTTATTGCTAGAATGAACCGATGTCCTTTTGATGATGGAGGGCTGATAGGACCAACCACATCCATCCCCCACATTTCAAATGGCCATGTAGAGGTCGTAGAGTGGAGGTACCCTGGTGCTTGATGGATAAAATCTCCATGTATTTGGCAAGCATGACATCTTTTGGCATAGGCGACGGCGTTGGCAACCATCTTGGGCCAATAGTAACCCAACCTTTGGAGTCGATGTGCCAGTTTTGGGCCAGGTTGATGGGCTCCGCACGTACCGTCGTGAGCCTCTTTCAATACCTCATGGGCCTCTTTTGGTGAGAGACACCGAAGTAAGATTCCGTCATACGATCGACGATACAATGTTCGCGTGATCGCATTATAGTAGAATTTAGGGGCTTTCCTTCGAATGGCAGCCGCTTCCTTGGTGTCCTCAGGCAGGATGCCGTATAAGACATAGTCGATGTAGGGGAATCGCCAGTCTTTAAGCTCTGGACCGGCCGACAATTCCAGCACTTCTTTGCCTCGACAATCTCCCTTTGACTCATGATAGTCCTTGAGAGTATTTTTCGGGCAATACAGGTCGTGGCTGTAGACGAATATCTTCTCCATTGCTCCAGTTGGAAGAGCTAAGGAGGCTGCCAGGGATGCGAGTGCATCGGCGTGCGCATTTTGCCTGTGCGGTACATGGTCGATGTAGAAGTTAGCAAACCCCTCGGCCATGCGGATAGTTGCGTTGTAATAGGGTACTAAGTCCTCATGTCTGACTTCGTACTCCCCGCGAATTTGACTGACGATGAGTTTAGAGTCACCGTATGCTTCGAGATTTTTAACGCCAATCTCATCGGCGAGCTGCATCCCAATCAATAGAGCATTGTATTCCGCCACATTGTTGGAACACGGCTCCGTTAGTGAGACAGCTCGGGGTATCACATAATTTTGTGGGGAGACAAGTACTACTCCTACCCCCGCCACTACATGTCCCTTGGGGCTTGTCTTTGATGCACCGTCGAAGAAAAGTTGCCACACTTGACTTTCGAACGATGTCTGAGTCAGGTAGGCTTCGGCCACTTCGTCTGGGAGATCCTCGTAGACTTTGGCTGCCCTCGGATCTGGGTGTTCAGCTAGGAAGTCTGCCACCGCTTGTCCCTTAATGGCTTTCTGCGGCAGAAAGTGCATATCATACTGGGATAGCAACATGGCCCATTTTGCCAGCCGGCCATTTAGTGAAGAAGGCTTTGTCATAAGTAACCTCAAAGGATTGACTTTTGATATGACATTTATAGTTTGGCCTACCAGATAGTGTCGCATTTTCTGGATAGCGAACACCAGTGCCAAACATTCCTTCTCGATCGGGTTATACCGATGTTCGGCTCCGATCATTGTTCTACTTAGATAGTAGATTGCTTGCTCACGCCCTGATCGTCATTCTGAGCTAGTAGAGCTCCCAAAGAATGATCCATCGCTCGGACGTACACCAGAAACGGCTTTCCGGATACTGGAGCTGCAAGGACTGGTGGTTGGGTGAGGTATTGCTTGATTTCCTCGAACGCTTGTTGGCAAGCGTCATCCCAAATGAATGAGACACCCTTCTTCATCAGCTTAGCGAAGGGTTGGCATCTTCCGGAAAGGTTTGAGATGAACCTGCGGATGTACGCCAATCGTCCTTGTAATCCCCTGAGCTCCTTGAGGCTTTTCAGGGGTTGCATCTCCTGGATAGCGCGGATCTTTTCCGGGTCCAAGTGGATTCCGGTGGAGGTTACAACAAATCCTAAGAATTTGCCACTGGCCACCCCCAGGAAGGACTTCGTGGGATTCATCTTCAATTGATGAGCCCGCATGATGTCGAAGACTACCTTCAGGTCCGCTACGTGATCACCTTTAGTGAGGCTTTTTACCGCGATGTCATCAACATAACATTCCACCGTTTTGCGTATTTGCTGATGGAAAATGGCATTCATGGCCCTTTGATATGTTGCCCCTGCATTCTTCAGTCCGAAGGGCATGACGGTGTAGCAATACACTCCTAGGGGTGTCCTGAAGGAGGTGTGCTTTTCATCATCAGGATACATTTTGATTTGGTTGTATCCTGAGAATCCGTCCATGAAGGACATTCGTTCGAATCCACAAGTATTGTCAATCATGACATCTGTGATTGGCAATGGGAATTCGTCTTTGGGGCAGGCCTCGTTCAGATCGCGGAAGTCGATGCAGATCCGGATCTTCCCGTTCTTCTTGGCGACGGGGACGATGTTGGCTACCCAGTCGGGATGTTGTTCTTCCCGGATGAAGCCAGAATCGATGAGCTTTCTAACTTCTGATTGAATTGCTTCCATTATTTCGGGACGGAACCGTCGCTGCTGTTGTTTGACAGGTTTTACGTCCGAATTGATGTTGAGGCGGTGCATGGCCACTTGTGGATCAAGCCCTGGCATGTCCTCATAGTTCCAGGCGAAGACATCTATATACTCTTGTACAAGAGATATTAGATCCTTTTTCTCTGAAGGCGACAGGCCGTCACTTATGAAGATGGGCTTAGGGTTAGCCTCATCTCCTAGGTTGATCTGAACAACCTTGTCTTCTGTGGGTGGCTCGCGCTGTTCAAAGCGGATGTCCCAAAGAGCGTTTAAATGTTTGATCCAAGGATCTGTATCAGCTTGGATCATTTCTTCATTTTCATCTTCCAGGTGGCTTGTCGAAACCATGTTTACTGACAGTTCCTTGAAGATGTTGCCGACACTGACATCTGACTCCCAAGATGATGTGTCTGAAGAGTGATCGTTGCTCGATGATTCTTGAGAACCAGAGGCCGATGGGATTGGAGTTGATACATAGCCCAACCCCCTGCGCGTCCGATGATAATAATCAGGGGCTTTCCCTTTCGGCACAAACGATCGAAGCAGGGTTCTCCTTCCTTTGTCGAAATTCAACCCGGGTTTGTTGGTTAGATCATACCCCATTCGCTTCATTATTGTGAGTGCTTTTGATTCATAATGGTCGAGCTGAGGGGATTCCTCCTCGCTTTCCGATTCTTCGTGGGGAGTTGGTTCAGTCGTCATTCGCCCAAAAAGAATTGGTTTTTGGCCTTTTCGTCTTGTCGGAACTATGAATATAGATTCCTGCGCATTGCCATTATCCTGGTATGTCCCGAAAGATGATTTTACTGGTACATGCAATGATGTCAAAGCATCCATTGCCGACCAGATGTCATCGTCTACGTCGGTAGTAGTATCCGACGGTATTGAATCGGATGCACACGCAGAAAAATACTCAAAGTCTAGATTCTCATTAATATACCAACCTCCTGCATCGTCGGTGGTATTATCAACATCGAGCTTATTAGTGCTCTTTACAAGTGGTTCCAACTTCCACAAGCACTCTTCTTGCTCGGTCTCAGTGTCGGCCTCATTACCAGAGTTTGGCACCTCCAGTTGCGGGGTTTCATCCACCGGATCCTGATATAAGAGGGAATCCGTGAAATAATTCTCGACCCCCTTGAACGGATACCTTTCGGCAACCAACGTTTGCACCTTCCCACTCGCGTCAATGTATTTCATGACTTGGTGAAGAGTGGAGGGAACGATGGAGTTGCGGTGGATCCATGGTCGTCCCAGCAGCAGATTGTAGGAAGTGTCGGCATCGATGACGTAGCACGTCACTTCCGACTTGAGGCTCCTAATCTGGCACTTGAGCTTGATCTTCCCCATCGAACGGGTACCGTTGGCATTGAACCCGTAAATGGTCGTCTGTGTAGGGCTCAGACGGTGGGTAGGGATGCCGAGGTGTTGCATGACTCGGCGGGGCATAATGCTCAATGCGGACCCTGGATCTACCTGAATGCGGTTCACCTCAGATGATCCGATGTAACCTGTGAAGTACAGGGGTCGATCATGCTTCCCTTTCACCTGCATATCGTCTGCCGTGAAGGTGATGCAGGGGGCATTCTGGGAAGTGTGGAGGCAATCCTCTACATCTTCCTCCTTCGGCACCTGGGTCATGAAGACCTCAGCATTTGCCAGAGCTTCTTGCAGAGCTTCCCTGGTCGACTTTGATAGTCTAAGAAGTTCATACAAGGTAATGCGTGCCGGAATGTTGGCCAGCTGAGCCAGGACATCAAAGCGGTAAGGTGCCGAAGACCCTTCCGCGATGCCTCTTTGAAGGGCTCGAGAGAATCGAGTCTCCTTCTGCTTCTCCACAGGTGGCTTCGTGGAGGGCCTAGTTGGCTCTGCAGCCGGTTGCGGAGGGTTTACCGCCACTTCGCCGTACTGCTTCAAGTAGGGTTGTCCCGAACGAGTTCCCGTCATCGGTTGATTGGGTTCTGCGGCCAAGACTATTGTTTCCTCTTCTGAATCAGTCAGTGAGGGAACATCATCCTCTGCTTCTCGGGAGGAGGCACATACCACATGGCAGGACGAAGCTTTTGCCTTGACTTTGGACTTCCTGTTGGTCACAGAAGTCCACTGCTGGCCGTCCACTAGGTCAGGGTGGACCCACATGATTTCCCCTTGAGACGTAGGGACGGGTACCAAGCCCTTCTCCTGCTGCTGGTGAGGGTCTGTGTTGACCACTCTTAATTCTCCCCTTGGAATAGGAGTTACCCCCGCAGGCGCTGGAGGTTGTCTCCCGAACTGGAGAACCGACGTCACATTGGCCGTCACCTTCTTCTGCTCTGGTCGGAGTTTTAACACCTCCGCGTCAATCAGAGCCTGAAGAATGTCCTTGAAGACGTAGCAGCTTTGGTAGGATGTCCCAACATTCTGTGGTACATACAGTAGTTGGGATTGTCGGTCTTGCCGACTTCCTCTGGGCGTCTAACTTCAGGGAGTTTCAGCCGATTGCTCTTGTTGAGTAGCTTGAAGAGTGAATCGACATGTTCCTCCTTGAAGGAATACTGCTTGTTGGGGCGTGGCTGGCTTGAAGAGCCACTTGCCCTGCCTGTTTGAGGTTTGGCGGGGGATTTGGTCTCCGTCGCCAAGTTATCCTTCCGCTTTGTTTGGAGGGATGTGTCTGGTGCCGGTGCACGCCTTGTCGACCTTTCCGGCCGCAGCTTGCCTTCCTCTGCCCTGACACGGGCGACAATCTCCTCAGCCTGTTCACCTTGTTGGACTAATTATTTCCAGGTGCGGCTTTCAGCAACTCCTATTTGAGCAAGGAGTGAGGTTTGGAGGTTGTGGCGGCATGTTTCCACCAGGGTGGCCTGGGTCATACCGCTTGGACACCGGAGTGCCACGTTCCGAAATCTTTCCACGAAAGATTTAACGGACTCTCCCTTTCGCTGTCTCGTAGCTAACAGGGTGGGCATTGTGACCTCGGAGTCGTCTTCGAAGAAACGTGTTAAGAACAGCTTCTCCAAGTCGCCCCAGTTCTTGATAGAACCTTCTGGGAGTTTCATGAACCACTCAAAGGCCAACCCTTTCAGGGTGCCGATGAATAGTCGCGCCAGGATGGCGTCATTATCTACTACATTCCCGGTTTGGGATTTGAAGTAGTAGATGTGCTGATTAGGGGACCCCTTCCCATCGAAGGCTTGGAGGGTTGGAGCCTTGAACTTAGGAGGGTACGGGACTAAATCCCACTCAGCTGGATAGGGCCGGACCACTCCAACTTCTTGGAGGTCTTTGCGACTGGCAAGGGCATTGAGGCGTTGCTCCAGTTGACTCATTCTTTTAGTATGAGCCTTTTCTGGGTCGTGCGACGAAGATTTGGACGAATTCGAAGTAGATCGTCGCGCCTCCTCAGAAGGTTCGGAAGATGAGCTTTCTCCCTTTCTCCCTTTGCCCTTTGACTTTCGAGGAGGAGATCTCCTCTTGTCTTCCAGCAGTTGTGTAATCGCCTGCTTGAGGGAGTCAATCGACGCTTGCTGAGAAATAATCATGTCCATTTGTGCTTTCTGGACCTGCTCTATACGTCTTGCCGTCTCCTCAGGAGTGCCTGTCATGTAGGCAGAGGTCTCCTTCTCAACGGACGAGTTCGAAGCCCCTGATTCCACTACGGCGGAGTGGGAATCATTCACTCTAATGCCGTGGGCTAAGGCATTATAGTCAATTGGGGGAATGGCCCCCGTCCGGGTGCGAGTGTGTCGATACACCCCTTCCGGTTCAGAGTCAGACTCGGACTCGTCTGAGCTGACTGCAAGTTGTTTCCCCTTGCTCCTGCTTGTCATGTTCGCATTAAGCTCCGGGTATTCAATGTCAGAGAAGACTCTCCTTCTATGGGAGCGCCTTCTTTTGGCTGGCGGGGGAATCGAGGTCAGTTGTCCAGCCAAGGACTGCTGGTGCACACTCGACCCGCAACGGCACTCCGCAAGCATGGAGATAAGCCGTTGGCAGCAGCAAGATGAAGTGACCTGGTGGGCACTTCTTTTCTTTGTCAGATAATCCCTCAAATCCATGGAAGAGGGATCAAAGAGACTAGCCTCACAACGTCGAAGACGGGAGGCATCCATGTGCTGTGCAGAATGGACGCAGACTTCAGGGACGCGGTTTCCGCGTCGTGACTGTGGAACGCGCGTCTGGCGTCTCTGTTGAGAGGAGACGCGAGTATCGCGTTGCTGCCTGGTGCGTCCGAGCTGAGCCGCGTGAGAGAGAGTGGGCTGCAGGGCGCCTCGTCTCTGGGTGCGTGCTTCCTGCGTTTGACGAGACGCAGAAGCTTCATTCTGGCGTTTGGTAAGTTGGTCTTCAGAGGACTCAACTTGAGGAGTTGCGCGCTTAGGCCACCAAACGCGGATTTCACGTACTGGACGTGATGCGGGCAAGGCGCGAGACCGTACGTCGCGTTCAGCTTCAGTTGGAAAACCAACGGTTCCGACTTGCAGCTGACGCGCACGTCTCCTCTGTCAACGCTCAGCGTTTCGATTGCGTCGAGGAGGTGGAGAGAAACCAACAACATCCTGATGCTGGGCACCAGGAAGTTTGACCACGCGGGTCTCCTGAGAGACGCTGACGCGGGTCTTCTGTGCGACGGAGTTGGTCGCAACAGCAACTGTGCTTGGGATCACGCGGGCCTGCTGAGAGGCGTGGACGCGTGAACTTTGCTGGGCACAGTGGGTAGCAGAGGAGCTCGAGAAAGCCACCGATCGGGCTTCGAGGCCATTCCCTGTCGAGACCCGGCGGCAGACGCGGGTCTTTGGGCTCTTGGAGCCAGAAGAGAGGAACTCTTCGTACTTCGCCTGGTCGAACTCGACAACGAGCGATTCGACCATCTTTCCCTCGTGGTGGACGTCATCTTGCGCCACAACATGTTCGTCGGTAACAAACAGATTCCCCAGCGGAGTCGCCATCTCTTGTTTGACACGGAAAAGGGGCTTGAAGTAAAATTTCCTTGAATCAGATGAAAAATTACAACAGGCTAAATCTTCCGGTTACAAGGGAGGGAGAATATTGAATCTTGAATTCCCCCTTTGTTTAGTGCTGGGTTCTTCGGGTGGCGGTGGAGAGTGAATCTTGTTCTCCGTTGACCAGATGACCGTTCTGGACCGTCGAGGGATCTTCTCCTTGGCAGGTAGAGGGAGTAACTCAGCTCCGTCTACCAAAACTCTAGAAGAGGAGGTAGGCAAAGAGCGGCTAGTACTCAGTAAGCTCGCTGAAGAGTCTTCTCTCTCTCTGTCGATGATCTCTCCTTTTTTCCTTCTCGAATCTCCTCCCCTCTTCAATAGTGACGGGACTATTTATAGGGTTTTTAGGGGGTGATCGTGCCCCCTAAAAGTGCTCCACGATGAGGGCCAACTTCCCCGCTATATGGGCGGTGGATGGCGCCATATTCGGGGTGGTTACAACCAAGGTGGGGGCACCTTGTTGCTGAGACGCGGGCGTTGAGCCAACGCGCCTTGATGCGGAGACGCGGGCGTTGAGCCAACGCGCCTTGATGCTGAGACGCGGGCGTTGAGCCAACGCGCCTTGATGCGGAGACGCGGGCGTTGAGCCAACGCGCCTTGATGCTGAGACGCGGGCGTTGAGCCAACGCGCCTTGATCTTGAATCTCTGCGTTTTGGTGGCTTGTCTGTTGGACATTTTTAGACAGCCTACACACATGTAGAGGAGTGACCGACTGCATTTGATACTTCACATCAAATAATCCCACATCAGCTAGACATAAAAAAAAAGTCTTAAATATATAAAAAATTGAACAACTCTACATAAAAAACCAATCTTTTGAGACTGCACTTGAAAATTCACTTGAAACATAAGATGTGTAGGAGGAAATTATACAAAGGAAAAGGTTCCCCCAAAGCCTGAGATAGACAGTAAACAAAGAGCATGATCCACATGCAACAGCTCCTAAAGAGGATGCCAAAGCTCATATCACTTCCTTGCCTCGTTTTATGCATGCATTGATGGGATTGATGGATGGATGGATGGAAGGAGCATGCCAACACAAAGGGAGGATGTTGTTTTATTGGGGCTATTTTCCAGCTCAGGGCACTGGATTAGATGCCAAATGTTGTGTTGCCTTGTGGATTGGATACCAAACCCTTCGTCACACAAAAGACAGTCCAAAGATTGCATTTGGCCAAATGTTACTCTTGGCCAAGGTCAAGCTATTTGATAGTGTTTTGTGTAAAAGGTACAAAGATTGGTGCCATTGATTGGGCTTTGGCCCCAATGCTAGTTTCTAGGATATGATTTTCAAAGATTTGGGCTTGGTAGAAAGCCTATCAAATGAGTTGGTATACACCACAAAGCCCAACCCAAAATACAGCAAATAAAACTCCACGCACTCTCATGTAAAAGTTTTACACATGAACTTCTAAAATCTCTCTCAATTACCAGAGGTTTGACATCATTCCATAAAAACAGACAATATACAAGAGATGAGATTGAGGTCAGTACAGACTGATGACAAGGACTAATAACCTGCATTTCATAACATTACGCCAATTGTTCACAGTAAAATAATCCCACTAATCTCATAATATCACAATTTATTCATTGTGCATACTGCATACAACCAAGTTGGTGATGCATGCTTTGTGTATTTAGTGAACTAATCAATGTAAATTACTGTTGCAGCATCAGCCCCATTAATATAAAAAGATCAGATAGGGACAGCATAACAACATAATGTCCAGAGAAAGAAACATAGAGGATGGTATGTTGATGGATTAAACCAAAACAGTCTTCTGAATTGTGCCAAAGAAACACTTTTCATGGAGACATTTGCTTGCACAGGAAAATTTGTCCCCTACTGATCAGATTATGTTTCTCAAATAACCCAATAGAATAAGCATTCACAAAAAAAAATTATAAACATTAACTACTAATTATCTCTAGAAACCAATCTCAGAACCATTTTATATGCTAAGTTATTGGAGTACTGGTCCAATTTGCTGTTGTCTGGTGCACATAATGGGAAGAAAATATGAAATCTTGCAGCATTCTGAAAATGATGGCACGCCATAGTTCATAAGAGACTTCTCATGGTGTTCAAGTTTCATAACCTCAATCCCAATACTTTAGATATTCAATCCATAGTTCATACTGTGTGGAAATTTGAGCCGTGCAACTATAATCATACAAATGAATCACAAACATTCAAAGAATTTTGTTTCAATTAAGGACTAAACAAAGAGGAACAGCCACATAGGATTGAGGGAAACACAACACATCTAAGAAACTAACATCCTTTACATTTGATTCCAAAAGCTATAGCAGATAGGCCTACAATGCAAACCAAAACTAAGAAGGTCTGCTGGCAAAAAGTTCAAAACAACAAGCTATGAAACCCAGCATATTGGAGGTAGATCAAGAGAGCTCCACAGTGACAATTCACCGTCATCGCTCAAAAAAGAAGAAGAAGAAGAAGAAGAAGAAGAAGAAGAAGAAGAAGAATCTAACTGAATTGGGTTTGGTTGGTTGTCCGCTTGCGCCTTCTCAGCTTCTCCTTCCACCATATCCATCTCAAAATTCAGTTTCTTCTTCTTACAAGAATTGCTAAGCTCACTCAGGTGATCACCCAGTCCCCCTCTCCTCAACCTCAAGCACTCTGATATGCCGTTGAGAGCATACAAAGAAGCTGAGATCCTCCTCTCGTACTTCATCCTCTTCGCAGCTGCTCCGAACATCAATGACTCCTCCCCTGTCTCCATTGAACCAACCGCAATCTCTTCTGCAATCTCAAAGGGCGAAAAGAAACCTGGTAAACCTTCCATATTATCAACAAACCGGAAATCCATAGGCCCTCCTTCAATCTCCTCTTCCTCAGAAAAGCCTCCTTGACTTCTCTCTTCTTGCTCAGCGCGACTGCCTTCAGTGAATCGGCCCATGTAACTATCATCACCACTACTATAACTAGGACTAGTAGTAGCAGCAGCAGAAGTAGTATTTGGGGTAGTAGGGAAAAAACTTTGATCATTCAAGAAATCAGCAAATCGGAATTCATCAATGCTTTCTAAGTCTGTTTTAATATATTGTTGTTTCTGTTGTACTTGCTGCTGCTGAAATTCAGTTGAAGTAACAGAAAAATCAATAGTAGTACTAAGAGTAGGAGCAGCAGCAGCAGTTCTAGTATTGTTCTTAGAAGGAGAATTTTTGGCTTTGAGCTTTAAGAGGAGATTGGAGATTTTTGGAGGGAGGGCAGGAGGTGCAGAGGGGTTGGAAGGGGACCTAGGCCAGAAATTGGTCCGCGTGTTGGGACCTCGGAGGAGGCAGGCAGCCTCATCGTAGGCTCGCGCAGCAGCCTCAGCCGTGTCAAAAGTTCCGAGCCAAACACGGATCTTCTGTATAGTGTCCTTGATCTCTGCCACCCATCGGCCTGAGGGGCGCTGCCGCACCCCTACAAAGCGCTTCCTGGGGGCTCCGAATGCGCTGGCAGCAGCCGCGGCTGCAGCTTCATCCAACTCTGTGGGAATAGCATATGAGGCTTGGTTTTCTTGGGGAACACTAGGACTCTTCCTCTTGCCCACCATTTTCTTCCACTTCTCTACTCAATTGAGAGTGTATTCTAGTGTGCAGTATGAAAAGTGATTAGGAGTAATGCTTCTAAGATTCTGAAAATATGAATGATATGCAAGGGAGGATGGGTATTTATAAGGAGTGGGAAGAGATGCAGAAGGCCAGAATTTAACACTATATTAATGGTTCTTCCAAGTTGGAGTTTCTAACAGTAATCTTACCATTTGGACCAAGGGAAAGAACATATTTGAGAAGAATATTACCATGGTTCCTTCTAAAACTAATAAATTATTGGTCTGTAAGATTTCATCTTAATTGAACATGCTAAAATTTTCATTATTTACTTGGTATTCTATTAATAATGCTACATACACCTATGTGTGTAACACCACCTCTAATGTATGCATACGAACTGAGAAATGAGAAGTTGAACATATAGTTAACCAAGAAATTCATGTATAGATGTCTAAATACACATGTACCTATTCAGTATACACAAGTAGTGTCAGTCTCCAAATAAGGTCCCAAAACCCCGGGCTTAAAATTTCAAATAAGATCGCCAATTATTATTATTATCAATTACCAATCTTCAAAATAAGTCCTACACTATATACCTTAAATTTTGAAGTTCAGTGTATGTCTCTAAGACTTCTAGGATTTTACCCCCCCATCCCCTTAACCCTTTCTGGTTACAAGCTATTAACTAAAACATTTTCAGGGTGAGGGGCTGAACCAGTCTTTAGCTCCTCAACTTGTTCATTTTATATCCTTGGATTCATAGTTCCAAAAGGCCACATTCATAGTTTGTGTACCTTTATCAAGTTTCTTAATCATGGGTCTCTCTCACACTAATTAAAACATTATATAGCTATCAGTAGAGGGTCATCAGCTAGTTACTTGATTCTCCATTCAAATAGACTAAAAGGGAAATGGGAACCATAGAAAAAACCAAGTTGCTTCTAAATAGCAGGGTACATTTTCACATGTTATTCTTCTTGCCTAGAATTGTTTATGAGCCTTAGGAAACTATGATTTTTATGAAGAGTTTGCCCATCATTGTTGATGGAGTCAATGGCTTCTCCAAAGCCCCACCGCGTTATTCATCACCTTTTTTGCCATGTAGGTACAGTTTAAAGGACTCGGTCCCCATGGTTGAGACTTCCTCAACTATCGAAGACCTAAAAACATTTCTGAGAGATTATCATAATTATAATTAGAAAGAGCTCTGTTTTTAAAAATAGGGACATATGACTTATTGGTTATTTTCTCTTTGCACAAATAATTTTCAAGCTTCTAATATAATAGAGGGAGTTGGCTTCTAAAAGAAGTGGCAGCAAAAGATGTGGTGGAATCGCATGGCGACAAAGGTTACCTATTTGCCTTGTGACCATGAGCGAGACCAATTGAGATGCCATGTTTGCTAAAATTTTCATGAAGACTTTAAGGGGGGTTTGGAAGTGCGGAAGTGGGAAAACTCATTTCCCACTTTCACTGTCCATCCAAACACCGAAAAAAAATGGGGAAAGCTTTTCATTTTTCCTTTTGCCTTTACACCTCTCTTTTACACAATCATTTCTCCACTTCCAGACTGCTACACTTAATTTTGTGGTCATGTAAATCTCATTAGTAATAAGTTGCAGTTCAAAATTGTTAATTTTGTGGTCATGTAAATCTCACTTGCGTTTACTTATAGTTTATTTTTTTCATAATTAATATTTATTTTAATATTAATTTGCGGTCAACTTTTTCATTTTCACTTCCACATTACTAACCAAATACCAAAAAAGACATTGCACTTTTTCAATTATACTTCCCAACTATAATCCAAACACCGAAAAAGAAACACAAATTCTCATTTTTCAAAAGAAAAAAAATCCTACTTCCCACTTTCTTTCTTCTACCCACTTTCGGGCATCCAAACAGCCACGAAGTCAATGCATCGGTAGTGGATAAAACTCCGTCGCAAGCAACCAGAATCCCCGATCGAACCTATCAAAGCACACAGAGAAAGAAGACATCTTTCAGGTTAGAAGCACCAGTGCGGTGCCAGCCTAAGACCCTCAGGCGTGAGAATCAGTAGTTGGTAACAAGGAGGACCGGCAGAGAAAAACTATCAGTATATTACGGTAAGTGGTGGCAGAGTGTATGTGCGGTATGTGCTCTGAGGATTAAAGGAGCGATCCCTTCCCCGATGGAGAAAGAGGGGTATATATACCTGACATTAGCGGTGGAGTAGATATGGATAGATACAGGTCTTCAACTGTTCGATTTAAATCTGCAGATCCTCATAACAGCTGAGATTGTATCCAAGTCATTATAATTGATACATTGGATGGGTGATCTGTTGTTATCTATAACTGCTTGCTGAGTTGTAGGTCATTACAAAGTTTTGATTGAGTGAGGGGATAAAGGTGCACAATCGCCTTCACGATTTGCAATATTCATCTCACTTGGGTCTGAGACAGAGGGAATGGATGCCAAGTGGCGAGATTGGCTCAGAATTGAGGCGTCTTCGGAAGATAGTATAGCTTTAGAGTTGTGAGTGAGGGACTGCCATCGAATGTAGGCGTGATTGCAATTTCGGAATGAGGATGCAGAGAACTTTTCCATGTCTGCCACTGGACAAGTGTCATAATCCTAACAAGGGGCAAATTTTAACCACTACATATGTCCCTCCGCTTTCGCACTTGTCGGAGCTCGTGGAGGGAAAGTGAGGGAGCAGAGTCTGCTAGGTGGCCTTTTTTGTCTATCTTGGCGCTTGAAAGTTAAGAGATTGTCCAGAGTATCTCTCTATGTCATGGCGGATGTTTGGCATTTAATGGGAGGTGTCACCTCTGGTGGCCAATTGTCACCTAATCACATCAGGTGTAGATTTGAATCCTCATGTCATTATGAGCGCTTATTTGACTCCCATCATCATAATGGCTTAGTGGCGATAATTAGCTTTCTATCTCCTCAGTTGGGCAATCTTTTCAGGTTGTAGGGTGGCTTTTCGGGGGCTCGTGCATTTCCAAGAAATCATCTTCATGGCGATGAACTTACTCATCTGCCTATAAATTGGAGGAGATCTGGAGAGAAAAAAGATCACATTCACTTTCTTTAAGTTTCTTCAAAATACATCAAAACCTTGACTTCGTTATAGCTTCTTTCCTGAACTGTTCACCATGCTTTTCTTACTTCCTTTTCATCAGATGGAGGAAAGAAAAGGAGAGGGGCCATGATGAAAATAATGGGCAGGCCCTTCTTCTCTGAGGGTCTGGTCAGTGCGGCACATTAGTAGCCGTGAAGGACTTGTTGGGACGCATTAGTTGCCTTGACAGGATGTCGCCATCGAGGATGACAGGTAAGATTCTTTTTTCAAATCGATCGGGGATCAGGTTTTCAATTTGCTTAATCTTCGGCGGGCAAGCTTCGACCTTGAGACTAAGCCTCTTTTCTTATGGCGTGCACAAAGGAGAAGGAGCTCATCGGCTGGATGCGTCGATGAATCACACCTCTTTCTGGAGTTCGAAGTTCTCCTGCAGAAAACCTCGGAGGGGATGTGATACCATAACCTTCTTCTTGCGTGTCTTTCAGATTTCAATCCGGTCAGACGCCGCCAGCTCGCTCTCGGCGGGCTTCCTGAGAGTCCATCTCATTCTTTTTGCAAATGTGAGGAGAATGATGGCGTTAGTTTGGCTGCCTTGGAGGTGTGACGAAAAGGAAAAAGCCTTTCACACGAGAATTCTTCACCTCCAATAAATAAATCTTTGTTGTGTGAAACCTCTCGGTTGTCTCTTCACCGATGTTGGAGTCTTTAGACGGTGGCGTGGACGAAGAGGTATGACTTCTTCCGGTAGATGTTCCTGATAAGCATTTTTTCGGAGTTTGGAGCGAGGGGTTGACAGAGATGGAAGGATCGGTGCGTCTGGATTCAGATCTTCTTTATTTCTTTTTCAAAAATATAAACATGGAGATGTAAAAGAATTTTTTGTATTATACTCGTTAGGTGTAACACAATAAATATAATGGAATATTTTAGAGTGAAAATAGTTATGTTTGGATCTTTCCTGAGTTGCATTACCACAAAGTTTTTGGATATGATATGATCACGCTCTTTGGGGTGCTGATCTCTGTCTCCAGTGTGGTTGGTTGGGAATGAAGTGTCTTGGTGAGTTTGTGTTATTTTCAAGTGACAGTGATCCCATCAGCGATACCTGTAAAATTTGGACTCTGAGTGGGGAACAATGCCACCAGCAGAGTGGGTCCGCTGTCATCTCTGAGTGGGGGTAATCCCATCAGCGAAGCGGCGAACTTTGCAGGACTCTGAGTAGGGGACAAGTCCATCAGCAAAGTGGGTTCATTGTCATCTCTGAGTGGGGGTAATCCCATAAACGGAGCGGCGAACTATCCAAGGCTGAGCGGGAGATAATCTCATCAGCAGAGTAGGTCCATTACCGTCTCGGAGTGGGGGGTAATCCATTCAGCAGAGTGGCTAACTTTGGACTCTGAGTGGGGGACAATCCTAGCAGCGGAGTGACACTGGCAGAGGAAAATTGCTGACGCTTCATCTTCCTGTGGGTCAGACGAGGGGAGTTCGTAAGCTGATGTTTGTGTTATCGTCTCTAGGTGAAGGTAATCCCTTTAGCGGAACGTGTAAACATTAGAAGCTTTGAGATATGGTAATCCTAATAACAGAGTAGGGACTCTGAGTGAGAGACATGCTCATAGCGGAAAGTTTCAATTGCTCGTAGGCTAGTCAAGAGGGAGACTTAGGCGGGTGCTTGCATTACTGTCTCCGAGTGGGGGAGATCCCATTAGTAGAGTGTGCAAACAGTGAATTCCGAGTGAGAGAAATCCTAGCAGCGAAGTTAGGTCGTAGTAATCTCATCAGTGGAGCAGCAAACTTGGTGGGACTCTGAGAGGGGATAATCTCAGTAATATAGTGAGCTGAAATGGTTAGGACAAAAATGTTATTTTTTTGATGATTAAATAAGATACATGGAATTTAATTAAAATACAGGGGGTGTTATTGGTGGAGGTACTCTCTTGTCTTCATTGGAGGGATCACATCACTCAATTGCCTTATACTGGGTGATCATGTGTAGAAGTTGGGTAGGAGGCAGAGCACTCGGTTGTCCTGTATTGGAGGCTGCCTCAGTGGTAAGGACGTACTCTTTGAGAAAGCTTTGACATACTATTTTTTCAGGTATTTTCAAAGGCACCTGCAGTAGACGCTCTGGTATCCCTTACTGTCATGGTAAAAATAGTATTCTTCCGCTCCGAAGAGTGTAGGGTTGTACTAGATCGGCTTTGGGCACTTTACCTACTGTTAGTCCTTGATGGCATTGAAGATTTCGTTGATGGAAAGCCTCAGTGGAGTAAGGTGCTCTTCCATCTTGAAGGCTTGGAGTGGATTCGGTGAGAGGACCGGGAACTGCTATCTTTTGTAGGCGGGTTGTCCCCGATTCGGGTTACTGGTATTGGTTGGAGCTTCATATTACGACTTCGACTTCTCTCCGTTGTTGACGCATTTGATAGGCTAGTTAGTGAAGCTGTTCAGTGCTTCCTCCAACTGGATGTAACACTGGGCTCAGGACAAGGCCTCACTCATACGAGTGAGGTCATGCTTCAACAGGCGCTTGTATAGAGGGTGAAAAATCTACAGTCCGCTGATGAACGCGAGTGCAGAGACATCTTCACCGTAGTTGGGAACCTTGGCGAGCTGATCCTGAAAGTAGTCGATGTACGACTTGAGGCTGTCACCCTGTCTCATTTTGACCATGAGGATGTGGTGGTTATTCTTCTTAGTCTCCATGCGAAAGACGTATTGGGTGAGCAACGTCTCAGTTATCTTCTCGAAATTATAGAGCGAACGCGACGGTAGAGAATAAAACCATTCAAGGTCATACCTTTTAGGCTGAACGAAAAGATTAGGTACATGAGCGGACCTTTACGAGAGTAGACCACCATCTTGTCTCCAAAATACCTGATGTGCTGGATTGTATCGCTAGCTCTGGAGTAGCAGTCGAAGGCCGAAGTCGTGAATTTTTTCAGGAATTCACACTCCAGAATCACTTCAGAGAGGGGAATTAGAGACATTGACAGTGGCTTATTGCGGTCCGCTATGGAGTTGCAACTTAGCTTATTAGATCTGTCTTTAGACCAGCTCGTCAGGGTTCGAATGTAGAACTCCTCCACCCTCCTCCGAGTCTTGTCGTGCTGTACTCCTTCTCGGAAACGAGGCGAATCAGCTTCGTTATCAGAGCGGTCTTCATGCAGGGGAGAAGTCGATCTGGACCGACTCAGGTTCGTGATGGGCCTGTCAACCCATGTCTCCCTGGCTCCAGATTCGTCTTTGGCTGTTTCTGGACCTAGGTTGTTTGGAGGGCAGTGATCTGCGCCTGGAGTTAGTCGCTGAGTTATTTCTATGCCTTCTGTTCACGGGTGGTGTTTTTGTGATCGAGAGCCGCCTGCTCTCAATCGCGATTTGGTCGGGCTTGTTTCTCCTTCAACTGCTCCTTCATGTCTGTGAACATATGAAAGATTTGTCCTTCGCACAACGGTGGCGTGTTGGCGTTGGCGGCTGGCCTCTGAGATAAGAAGCCAGTGTCTTCTGTGGCACGCTCGCGATCAATGGTGTGTGGATCTACCCCCCGGCGTTGGTGTTGGTCCTGCCTTTGGACAGGGTGTCATTGCGTGTGATCGTTTGTTTTTTGGGACAATCGATGCTAGGGAGAGGCTTTCTGAGGTGGGATAGGTTTTTGGTTAGATAGGAGGAAGATCTCGAGTGTAAACTTAAAATCTCAATGAAAGTACCAGTATGTTTGCGAATAAACTCCACCATAAGCAACTGGATGCCCCCAATTGAACCTGTTAGAGTACGTAGAGAAAGAAGACGTCTTTGAAGTTAGGAGCACCGGTGCGGTGCCGGCCTAAAACTCTCGATCGTGAGAATCAATAGTTGATAATGGAGAGGACCAGCAGAGAAAAACTGCCGGTGTATTCTGATAAGTGGTAGTATGGTGTATATGTGATATGTGCTCTGAGAATTAAAGGAGCGACCCCCTCCCTGATGGAGAAGGAGGGGTGTATATATCTGATATTGGCGGTGGAGTGGATATAGATGGATATATATCTTCAACTACTCGATTTGAATCTCCAGATCCTCATAACCGCTGAAATTTTATCAAATGTTGGTAGGATTGATACGCTGGAGGGGTGATCTATCGTTATCTATAACTACTTGCAGGGTTGTGGTCGTTACAGAGTTCTGATCGAGTGGGCGATAAAGGTGCACAACTACCTTCGTGATTTGTAGGTATTCATCTCAATCGGTAGTTGAAATGGAGAGAGTAAAGCTGCGTGGCGAGATTGTTGGCTCAGAGTTGAGGCGTCTTCGGAAGGCAGTATAGCTTCAGAGCTGTGGATGAGGGGGCTGCCGTCAGATAGACGTGGTTGAGATTCGGAATGGCGATCCGAAGGGCTTCCCTATATTCCTGCCACTGGACATGTATCGTGATCCTGGCAGGGATCAAATTTTGACCACTACAACATCATTAGCAATTGTACTCAAAATGTAAATTCTTCTACTTCTCCTTGGTACTCTCTCTCTCTCTCTCTCTCTCTCTCTGTTAACACTCCTCTGCTCTAATTTATTTTACTAGACAAATTAATCATCCGCCATCATTATCCCTCTACACTCTATATCAATGTCACTGTGTATATATATATATATGGGGTTACTGTACCTCAGCCTGCAGGCTGAGATAGTTTCTCAGCCGGCAGGACGTGGCTGAATATATGCCACACATCGGCCGCAGTGTGTTGGCGCCAAAAAAATCAAAAAAATCCCACCTAAACAATCGTGAAACAAATTGACCAAAATACCCTTTTTCAATTCTAAACTGGAATAAAGTCATGAACAAACAAAATTTCAGTTGAATATATCTACAGTTATAAAATTCGTAATTTTAATACATCCAAAAATATAATTAAAAAAATTGGATCAATATAACAACTGCCATGGTCGCAGACTTAATACAATATAACAACTGCGACACAGTCGCAGTCACTAGTCGCACTCAAAGTATAACAAAACTTCTTTATATAACGTCTGCGACCCTAGTCGCATTCTATCGTACAACAATGTGACCTCCTTCAGTACTGCGACCAAAGTCGCAATCTTCTTTCCCATGCCTTATGTAAAAGATTTTTAATATGCGACTAGGGTGGATTAGGAATGCGACCCTGAGATCAATTCGCGTATATCAAATCTTATAAAAATTATTATATTAATTACACTGAATTAAATGAAGTAATTAATTACCGTGATACAACAACAGTCTAGGAAAAAAGAGATGCACTAATGTTAATCTCGAGAAAGGAAAGATGTGCACCATACGTAATCTAAAGGTATAGGCAAACAATTCTATAAAAAATTAATTTGTACTTCATGTATTAAACCTCTGGAGAAAAAAAGAACTCTTCGGATTCTCCCACAATAAATCTTCAATTAAATATTTTTTTACCACTTCTTACCATACTCAACCATCACCTGTAACAATTATTATTACTATTCATATTCTTCCACAAATATTCACCTTTATATAATGCTTGTTACTAATATATTATCTCATACCTAAAAACTATATTTTTGCTCTTCCTTTTCAATTTGATTTCAAAAACTTCCAAAAAAAATTCATTCTTGAATCATGTCTTCCCCATCTTCTTCCTCTGAACACTTAGATTTCAACTTCAATCGTTCGCCCACCGGTCCTTTGTCTTCAAGATATTCTAGTGAATCTGATACCAGTCTGGACTTCACTCCTTTTGACTATCTCACTACATCAAATAATGTATTAACTGATCCTCCTATTCATGATGATAATGAAGTTTTTATGTGGGTTAGTGAAGAAGACATTATTCCTCTGCCACTTGACGGAGACATGCTTGATGAAAGCATGTCCTCTGATGCTGTAGGCTCACTTCCTATCAACGGGTCAGACGAAGAGCTTGATAGAGACGATCCATTCTGGGAGTTCATCGGTGAAACAAAAAAAACCTCAAAAACAGTAAGATGATGAGGAAATAAGTGATGAAGAGGAAGAGCAAAAGAATGAAGACGATGAATCTGCTTATGATGGGGATAATGACGAGGATTAGGATTTCCTGATCTTCTGATATTCAATTATATTTTGTCTTCTTTTAAAAGCTTTTAATTCTATTTTTTTGTAAGGTCTCTTTCTCACTATATTAACTTATAAGCTCTTTTAATTACATATCCAAACTGCGACTGCTGCTCTTAAACACTGCGACCATAGTCGCAGTCCTACTACTGATGCAATTTATGGTAGCAGTTAATCATTTATCAGTTCCCAATGCGACTATGGTCGCAATAATGTACTGTTTTGGAGTTCAAAGTAATTTAAACATATAGTGTATTAACTTTTAAACTATTTTAGATAACTGAACAGTCACCTAGGAAGTATACACAATTTTTTGAGAAAAGGTAGAAAATAAGTTTGGGAGATATTCACGTGGTTTGAGAGCTTAAACCCTTTGGAATTCCGGGATTAAAAATATATAAAGGGTCATCAGCAAAAGGATTACAAACATACTAAATTATTTTTGCTCAAACACGTTACTCTCACTGTTCGGTCAATAGACTCAAAAAAATGTCTTCTCCGCCGTCTTCACCAGAAAGAAGCCAATCATCTAATGATGATTGGATGTATAGTTCTGAACCGATGCCTCGCTACGGGTCAGAATCTGAGCTTGATACAGACGACCCGTTCTGAGACTTCATTGGTGAACCAAAACACAAACATGAAGAGGAAGAAAGCGAAGATGAGACTGTCGCTGAAGAGGAGGAAGAGACGGAAAGCGATACAGAAGACGAAAGCATGACTCTTGACGACGAATCTGATTACGATGGTGATGACGAGGATTAGAAGTTTAAAAAATTGTATTTTGTTTTTTTAAATATATATAAATCAGTTTTCTAAGATTAATTGTGTGAATTACATTTTTACTACTATGTCTTGGTTGAAATGCTGTACAATTGTTACAAACCTTCATTTTAAATATTTTACGCTAAACAAATATACTACGACCATGGACGCAGTTAATAATTATATTACTTCACCCGTATAAATTTTTAAAATGATAGGTTGCGACCTTGTTCGCAGTTGTAAGACGCAGATTTAATAAATAAACTGCGACCTTGGTCACATTTGCTGGTCTTTAATCTTAATCAACAACAACACTGCTACCTTGGTCGCAGTTGCTAACCGTAGTCTTAATAAAATACAAAGCGACCTTGGTCGTAGTTGCTGGTTTTTGGACTTAATAAAATACACTGCGACCTTGGTCGCAATCGCTGGTCTTTATTTTTAATCAACAACAACACTGTGACCTTGGTCGCAGTTTCTGGCCGCAGTCTTAAAAAAATAATCTGCGACCTTGGTCGCAGCTGCTGGTCTTTAGTCTTAATCAACAACAACACTGCGACGAGGTGACACGTCACGGCAGAAGTTGCTTAGTCGCAGTCTTTGGTCGAAGTGTCGACCCTGGTCGTAGTTGTTTCTATTTGCAATGTAGTCTTATGCGACCTTGGTCGCAGTGTCGTCTCTGGTCTAAGTTATTTTGTTTGCAATGCATGACTGCGACCAACGTCGTAGTTTATAAAAAACAAATATGATTTTTATTTATGTCCAGGCATTTATCTCCAGGCATGTGAAAATGATACAAAACGCTCTCTTATACAATAAGATTGAGTGTTACAATACATCAATACAAAGAAGACTAAACATCAAAAGACGCTCTCTTATACAATAAGATTGAGTGTTACAATACAGCAGTACAAATAAGACTAAACATCAAAAGACGCTCTCTTATACAAGAAGATTGAGTGTTACAATACAGCAGTACAAAGAAGACTAAACATCAAAAGATGCTCTCTTATACAATAAGATTGAGTGTTACAATACAGCAGTACAAAGAAGACTAAACATTAAAAAAGAGCCCTTGTTGACTAAGAGCAGTGGTGTTATTGAGGTCTGGTGGCAGTAGAATCTCCGATTCCACCTGACCCTCCAAAGTGGCGGGATACGATCTTTCGTTTATGAACATCTCTTCCACCAGAAGGTTATCCAGTTAGCATGGAATTTCCTCGATGTCACTTCTGGGGTAAGAGAGGAGGTTTTTAGACCTCACAGGGTATGCGACCCATCACTATATCCACCACATCCCCCGCCGCCATACCCACTCTGACCATCCCTTGCCAGCAAGCTTGACTGGTGCATCAAGTCCGAGGAGATCTTGGTGAGGGTTAAGTCCTCGCCAGGGATCATGACTTCTTCCCTTGTGAACGACGAGGACCATGACTTCTTCCCTTGTGGACGATGAGGTCTATGACTTCTTCCCTTGTGGACGAACATCAATCAAGTTCGTCCGTAGGGTCATCTTCATCCATGGAGGCAGGCCCCTGTTAGAGACTCTGAAGAAGGCGGAAATTCTCAGAGCAATTGCTCTTGAAAATAAAACAGTCTAATTATGGGCTGTTAAAGGTAGAGGGTGAGCCCTATTTATAGGCAGCCCATAATAACCATAATTAATGGTTCATTAATCAGAACCGTCGGCTTTAATGGTCTCCAACCGTCAGCGCCGGTTTGGCATTAAAAGACATTAACGCCTAAACCCAATGAAGAGCCGACGCGTAGACAACGTAGACTTGACGTTTAAAGATCTCATAAAATCTTTATGACAGGCCGCGTCTCTCGGAGTGACTCCAAGTCGCGTCCCCTCAGCAAACTTTTCATTTTTCATTTAGATTCAAAAAATGACTTAATCCAAAAACAACACTTAATAAAACAACACTGCGACCTTGGTCGCTATGCATGTTAATATAAAGGAAACACTTACTTAACGTACTGCGACCTAAGTCGCAGTCCATGTAATGCAACCCTAGATTGCAGTTGCTGGCCATCTTTATCAATAACAACACTGCGACCTTGGTCGCACTTAACCATGTACACTGCGACCAAAGTCTCTGACTAAGGTCGCAGTTTAAATGTACACAGCGACCAAAGTCTCTGACTAAGGTCGCAGTTTAAATTTAACTATAAAGTAGAATTTTATCGCAGGCTGAAAAAATTGATCTGAAAAGATTTTATATTTTGAGGAAAAATTTTATCGCAGGCTGAAAAGTAGAAACTAGATCTTTCATAAAAGAGGTAAGGAAATAGGGCGAAAAGTAATTTATATACAATAACCTAAATCCTATAAAGAGCGACAAAAAAAGGGAGAAAAATAATAATAAACAATAAGGAAAGTTATCGAAAGGGGGTATTTGGTAATTTAACTTCTTCCTAAAAGCGGGCCGCAAGTTAGTGGGGTGACAAAATTGAGCCACGTCACCGCAGGCTGAGAGAGTTCTCTCAGCCGCAGGCTGATATACATTTTTCTATATATATATATATATATATATATATATATATAGTGAGTTGATCCCCTAAGAACGGTTCTCACGAATTCATGTGAGAACTTTCACGTGAGCCGTCGGATCTGATAGAGATCTAGTTTTATTTGATTTGATATATATATATCCCCCTTTCCACAGAGATCATAATCTGATTTTTTGACCAATCCCAACCTGAATCTATAATACTGACATGAATTTAATTCATAAGTAATTTTCAATAACTTTGAATACCTGACACCAAATATATTATGCTGAAATCCAGATAAAGATGCATTTCAGATAAGATGCACTGAGATCAGTGCGGAAAAAGGCATTGCATTCTCTTTCCCTTGATCATCTCATCTTCATTTCTTAAATGATAAATTTGTTAATGAATTTTGATAAAAAATTCATGTGTTTTGAGGTAAAATATTGTGAATATTGATGTTTCTGCGCTGTATCATCAACAAGCACATGTCCTGGATGTTTAAAGAAGTTTTATAATACTAATTTCATGGTGATTATACCAGGTAAAACTCAAAAGAAAATAAAAATTTCGATAACTTAGCCTAAACATACAACAAGAAAGCTTAAAACAGAAAACAGATAAGTTTCTAATAGCTGCAACCATATGAAGCGAGCAGTGGCAGCAAAAAAACAGCAGTAAAATATTAATTGCATTATAACTCTAAAATTTGAATGCAAGACAATTAAGAATGTAAACTATAAGCTTAGGAGCTATACTATAATACAATGAAGGACCAAGTGGTGTGTGTGGGATACCCCTATGGAACCAACACAAGAAACAAACCACATGGTGACAATGGTTACCTTTTTGTTGGTTGAACAAATGTTGCCTTTTTTGATTGCGTATGCGAGAGCAACCACCGGAGATGCCATGTTTAATGAAAATTATACTAAACACTCAGAGTAGGAGAGATGTCATCTTATCATTTTTTTTTTTTCTGTTGTTGGAAGAATACAAATTGTTGCATACAAAATCCTCTTCATCTGCCCCTGAGTTTTGTTAATAGTCTCTGACAAAAGCTTTGCTGGTCAAATCTTTCTTCTTTCCATATATTGAACAATATTATCATTTTGCTATTATTATCTATGTCATTATCACACACATTCTTTTATTATGTTCACAAACTCTATCATGTTTCTTTCGTTCACATTGAGTTCATTAGTATTCCCTTTCTTGGTTTCCGTGTTTACTCCTTCATTCCTAAAATTCCATCCTTGAACCCTTCCTTTAGCACATAGTCATACTAAGAGCATACAATACAACATTGTGTGTTAAGTTCTTTCCATACTTTAGATTTGACTAAATCCAACTGTCTATGAGATCAGAATCTAACCTGAACAAACTTTTCTTGACAAAACATAATACCCAAAATCCTTTGTTCATAGAAAATTAAGGTTAGGTTCTAGATGAAGTAACAATCCGTACAGTTACAATCCATACACTCCATGTGGCACCAATATTCCTACTTTCTCACCCAGAAGTATAGCAGTCTTGAAAAGGTTCAGGAACCATAAGTTGTTTCCTCATAGAAGCAACTTGGAGAAAATCAGGCTGTGAGTCTATAGCAAAGATTACAAGAAAAACTATCAAAAGTATCCTACGATAATGTAATCATACAGACGAAGACATTAAGAAAGGGACAAATAATAATAACTGTTGGTGGCGACAGTGGTAGACACAGGAAAGAGGTGACATAATAACACAAATCCATCACCACTATACCCCCACCCCCCACCGCGAGGGGGGTGGCTGTTGGTTGAGGGGTGGGTGGTTCTTTTGAAAAATATCAAAAATATACATATGTTCTGGACTAGAAGGGAATTGCAGCAGTCCCATACCATGCTGTAATCAAATTTGATTGTCTCATCAATTTTTGATGTGGATCTATTAAACTGAATGGATTTATTTAATAGATAAATTTCAATCAAAATAACTGACACGAAGCTAGAAACAAAAATCCAGAAAAAGATGCAATGTAGATAAGATACACAATGAAGTTTTATATAGCTCTGGAAGCAAAGCAGAAAATGAGGGGCACATAACACTCACTCAAAGGTATTGCATTCTCCTTCCCCTTTGTTCTCCCATCTTTATTTCTTAAATTGAAGAATTCCATATTTCTTGAGGTAAAACAAAATGCTGGCACAACATATACAAAATTTATTTATCTATTTTCCCCCTTTGAGGAATAGAAATTGAATACAGTTCATGCCTTATTACTTAGATCTGACCCAATTAGCCAGAATTTAGGTGACCAGCTATTACACTGGAAATATTATTCACAGAAACTTAACATTCAACTCTCTGTATGGTGCCAACAGGCAGATGTCAAGGATGTTTGAAGAGGTTCCAGAAAGCTATTGCCGGTGATCATATCAGATGAAAGACTTAAAGACGAGAAGAATACTACGAAAAAAGAGTATCAAAATTTTGATAGCTTAAGCATACAAGAATGTAATGTCGTAAAAAAAAAAGTGTCTCTGTTGAGGAAGGCATAGGTAGAAAAAAAAAAAAAAACAATAACAATATAAATTAGCGTGATAACTTTCAATTTAATTGTAAGCTGATGAAGATATATACTATTATGCCATGTTTAATAAAATGATCTTGAAGACTTGGAAGATTAGGAGAGATGTCCTATTATTTTTGTCTGAATATACAAATCGTTGCATCATAAGTCGGTCATTGACAAATAATCCTGTTCATCTGCTCTCAAATATTCTTACTAATCGTGGGCAACAACTTTCTTGGTCAGTTTTCCATTTTCCCATACCCAGAACAATATTATCACTTTGCTGGTATTATCTCATGTCCCAATGTTCAGAAACTGAAAGTGCCCTAATGCCAATTGTAAATCACCTAGAGGGGGGTGAATATGTGTACTTGCTAATGTAGAAACTAAATGCGCTAAATGCGGAAGCTAATGCAAATTTTGCAACACACTTAATACAACACACAAGTGTAGCCGAATTCCCCGTGAAGGGCTCTGGACTAACTTCTCTTGATTCCCCTTGAATGGGTTGAGGTGTTATGTGAAGCTCTTGTGGTTAAGTATAAGTGAAGCACACACTCAAGCAAACCAAGCATATAAGGATGAACAATATAAAAGATGCAAGGCAACACAAGCAATATATGATATGAATGAATGAATGATGCTTTGCACAATATAAAGAGAGAGTTAGAGAGACAAGTGGATCAAACGCTAACAATAAGATATGTTTCGAGGTTCGAGCCCCTAGCTCTACATCCCCGCCTACACCACCGTGTAGGATTTCCAATCCACTATCTCCCACCGAGGGAACCTCTACCGAAGAGGATTTGTTACAATAATAGGAGTACCAAACTCCTCTCTCAATACAAACACCACCTCACACAAGAGGGGTAGGCCCTTAGCCAAACAACAACCAATCACCTCTACCGAAGAGGGATATACAAACCAACTTCACCTCTCACTAGAGGGAGCAAACCACAAGCCTCAACCTCTACCAAAGAGGGAGCAAACCAAATCTCAACCTCTACCAAAGAGGGAGCACCCAACAATGAAAAGGGTTTACAACTTGGTGGTATCTTTCAACCACAAACGATCTCTCTTTCTTTTCTCTTTTTCCACAAAACAAATGATCCTAATAGAATAGGATAGGTGATAGCTCAAGTATGGAAAACAAAGTGTTTTGATCAAAGAAAATCTCTTGGGAAAATACCAAATTGATATAGAAATGAAGAACAAGAAATCAATTCCCAAAAACTTGTTTTCTTTGAAAACAACAAAACACTAAAAAACAAACAAGATGAATCTTTTTGCTCTTTAAACTCTTTTAAAAACTTCTTTTTAAAACCAGAGAATGGGAGAAAATCAGCTCTAAAAATCTTGGCCAAAATCCCAAAGAATTGGGGTTTATATAGGCCCATCAGAAAACTAGCCGTTAGGCTGATCTGGCAGCCTGACAGGCTACCGGTCGGCCGGCCCGGCCGACCGCAAACGGTCAGAAATGTGACCGTTGGGGCAGCCCGGTCGACCGCCCGGTCGACCCAAATAAACAGAGAGCACTGCTCTCAGGTCCGATCGGCCGCCCGACCGACCGTCCCTGTGTCTGCCAGACGTGCACAGGCTTGTGCACGTCGGTCGACCCCAAGGGTCGACCGACCCTTGGTGCGGTCGACCCTTGCGGTCGGCCGACCTGGCCTGTCAGCCACTGTTCTGGGACAGAAACACATGTTAAAAATATTTTAGAAAATCTTTTATCTCTTTTAAAATTACCATAAAAATTGTTTTATCATTTTACTTAGATAAACAAACTTGTGATAAAAATTTCAAGACATATATCAACATATTCAATCATTTTTGTGTCTTGCAAGTTTTATCAAAAAACCAACACTTGTATTTTTATCAAACTTGATTTTTCAATACATGAATAGGAAAGTCAAAATAAGTTTGTTTAAAAGTTAAGCATGCATGTATAGAATGAAATAACTATACATATATCAATTAAACTTGTTTTTATCAACTATTCATGAAAACCGAAAACTAAACATAAAACGTGTGTGTTTGTGCACTTGAGCATATCAACTATTCATATCTTTACAAATGGATCTAAAACACACTAAACTAAATTAGGATACCTAAGTCTTCTTGATGATCTTCATCTTCAAGCCGATTCGATCCCAAACGTGATCCACCGAGTGCAAAGGTATGATCTTGATGCTCGGGCACGGGAATCATCAAGTGAAGGCTTCCAAACTCCTCTTTTTGAAGAAATCACCAACTAATATCTTGATCAATGATCTGAAACTAAAATCACAAGATTATTAGTAAACATAACTACATGAGTTAATCATCATCAAAACTAGGGTGGAAGGCCTTTGGGCCAACAATCTCCCCCTTTTTGATGATGACAAAACTCATGGAGTTATATATGCATGGATTAAAGTTAAGCTTCAAAGAAGCTCCCCCTTAACTCATGCATAAACAAATAAACAATAAATAATATATAATGAAGGCTCTTAAACATGAATGCATAGAAATGCAAAAATAATAAAAGGTTCTAGATACTAATGAAATGTTCAAAACAAAAACATGTTCTAGATACCAATTAAAATTAAACTAAATTAGACTTAATAATTAAACTTAATATATGCAAAATATAAACATGCATATATAAAACTTAATCAAACTCAAAATCTTTCTCCCCCTTTTTGTCAATCATCAACAAAGGGGTAAACAATCAAAACAAAACAAAATCTTCTCACCCTTTTTAATACAAAGAATCAATCATCAATAAAGGGTAAAAGCAAAACTAAATCAATAAATTTTTCTCCCCTATTTGTTTAAAACAAAAACAAAACAAAATAGGGGTGACAATCAATTAAGGTAACAATTGAAAATATGTCAAAGAATAGCATCTTGATACCAATTGAAAGGAAACAAACAAAGAAAATATTGATACCAATTTTTAAGCAAAACACATGAAAACTTGATACCAATTGAAATTAAACATAATAAATTTTGAATGTCTAAACAAAAATTTTGATACCAATTGTAAATATTTTTCATTTTGAACATATGATACCAAATTTAAATTTATTTTCTATCATAAAGTAAAGGAGTGGGAATCAAATACCAATTGAAAGACAAAATCAAATCTTCTCCCCCTTTATGAAATACCAACTAAAACAATGCGTAGGCTTGATATCAATTTAAAAGTAATCAATTGAAACAAAATTGAAGCTCAAGCTTAGCATAAACACAAACATATATATGTATGGAAAATAGATACTAATTGAAATTGATATTCTTGGAATTGAAATCATACATACATACAAACATATATGAGTATACAAGAAAGGTCAAATTGATACCAATTGAATTAATTCAATGATACCAATTGAAATAATAATAAGATCAAATGTATACATCATATTATCTAGCCTCCAATCATGGTTCAAGTTTTAAATGATTTTCACTTTAAAGCATACATGAACATGATCTTCCATCCAACCTCCCATGAAGGTAGGGATTTTCAAAAATAGGTTTGAAAATAGAGTACGTTTGAAAATCTCTACCATAAGAAGAATACGAACTAGTTAAATGGGAAATCTTGTTAACTAGTACGAAATCCTTCAAGTAAGGAATAAACTAAAAATAATTTTCATAAAACACATGTAAATCACATAGCACTTAAAAACATTCAATATTCAATAAAGTCCATACATGCTCATGAAAACATACTCATGAGAAATATTTTAAAAAATGGTGAGTGTACAAGTAATGTGTGACATGGCAATATGAAATTTCCAATTAAGCTCAAAATTCCTTGAAACAATGAAAATCATCAAAACTATTTAATCTTCAAGGTATATGTATGTCCTATACAAATTAAAGTGTACATACATATCCAAACACAATGAGTCCACAAAATATATGTGTTAAGGCACGTGGCTCAAAAGGATGTATATGTATAAACGATAATTTGGATAAAATGGACATATACATGAAGTTAAACATATAAATATAAAAACATGAAAAACTAAATTTTCATTAAAACAAAATTTTCATATCAAGGCATATGTATGTTTTGTCAAACATGAAGTATACATACATATCCCTAAAGACAATTGAGTCAATATATATAGATTTACATGAAAGGCAAATGACTCAAAGGGTATACATGTATATCTTAAAGTTTGACAAAATAGACATATACATGAAATGAAAAACTCATACACATAAAACAAATCCAAAAGTAGGAATACAAGTTTAAAATGTATGAATCATCAAAACTAGACTATACTAGCACATCTAATGGGTTCAAATAAGTATTCATGCCCAAACATATATAGATTTATTTGTGACCCACTATATGCACCAATATACACCTAGTTTTAATGAAAACTAACATCTAAACAAGTAATCTTAACATGAAGTATAAAACCAAGATATAAATCAATCATGATAAGCATAAACGTGATCATTATGTAGATCCACATGTTATTAGAATTATGATGTACATGATAGCTAATCAAATATGAGAACACAAAATAATAATCCATATTAAATATGGATGTCTCAAATACTATACATGTATGTCAAGAATCTAATTAACATGGCATTTTCATACTAATCACTAAACAATGAAACATGCTATAAACAATGAATATGAAAAGCATGTAAACAATAACTAGGAGTTAGGGATCGTTACCAAAACCTAGAAGGCAACTTTTCTTGTCTCCAAAACATGGTGGTCATCTCCACCAAACATCTCTTGAAAGTGATGCATCCAATTGATTTCCATGAAGCTCGGAACGCATCCACTCCAAGGTACGGCTACTCTCACGTCATGTGAGAGCCCACACCTACATCAAAAACTCGAGGGGTGGTCTTTGGTACCCATATCTTCTTGGGTCCATGGGGGTTAGTATCATTCCTAACCCAAACAAACTTATTTGCTAAATTTGAAACATGTAATCTATCATAAAAAAATTTAGCAAGGTGGCCCTTACATCCACAATGTGTACAAGTGTACACATGAGCATACATAGTGTGATGGTGTCCGTGAGGAGCATGTGTATGCCGTGATGGGTGTGCATGAAGAGATGGAACTTGTTTCTTTCGAAACAAAGATTCCAAACGTGTATGTCCAACAACACATTGGCTCAAAGTGGAGCCCAAACAATCTACACTCTTCTTAAGCAAACAAATATCATCATTAATTCTAGAAGAAGAGGTACATCAATAGGTAGACTAGATGAAGAAGCTACACTAGCATGGCAAACATGAGCATCTATCTTATTTTGCAAAACATCATTTTTCTTTAAACAAACATTTAAATCATTTGAAATAGAAATAATTTTGTTTTCCAAAGCAACATTCTCTTTTAAAACAAAATCAATTTTTGAAGACAAAACATCATTATTTTTCACAAGAGTTTCACAATCATTTTTAGATTTTAAAACTTTATTTTCTTTTAGTGCAAGATCAAGTTGAGACCTTAATGAATCCCTCTCATTATAGACCTCAACCTTTTCTTGCAAAACCTTGTCAAGTCTAGAATGCAAACTTTTATTTTCTTTTTCAATTCCTAGACTTTTCTTTTTCAAAACATTATATTTTTCTATTAATTTTTCACAAACAATAGATAGTTCTTCATTCAAAGTATGGGCATCAACATAATCATTTGAAGAACTAGTACAATCATCACTATCTAGTTAAGATTCCGAATGTACCTCAAGGGAGTCATTCCCTTGGACCATTAAGCATTGAGAGTCGGATTCTCCACTAGACTCCTCTTCTTGTTGGATTGGCAATTGAAGCTCGGAGGTGGTTATGGTTGTCAATTTGTTCCACACTGCAAAAGCGGAATCAAGGTTAGAAACACTCATAAGATATTCTTTTGAAAGCGTGCTTCTAATGGCCTCAAGGGCTTGTGCATTGGCCCCTATATGCTTGCTATCACTAAGGAAGGATTCCTTGGTAATGGCAAGGTGAACCTTGTAACCTAGGGCTTGTAGGTACATGGACATCCTATAATTCCAAACAACAATGTTGGAAGGGTCAAAACTAGGTGGGGTCATGAAGTCCATGGTAAACTATATGAGTGTGCAAACAAGCAAATGCAAATGTAGATTAGCAAACAAATGGATCTCACTCCTAGGATGTTAAGCCTAAGTATCAGGAGTGTTGGCTCTGATACCAATTGAAAGTGCCCTAATGTCAATTGTAAATCACCTAGAGGGGGGTGAATAGGTGTACTTGCTAATCTAGAAACTAAATGCGCTAAATGCGAAAGCTAATGCAAAATTTGCAACACACTTAATACAACACACAAGTGTAGCCGAATTCCCCGTGAAGGGCTCTGGACTAACTCCTCTTGATTCCCCTTGAATGGGTTGAGGTGCTATGTGAAGCTCTTGTGGTTAAGTATAAGTGAGGCACACACACAAGCAAGTCAAGCATATAAGGATGAACAATATAAAAGATGCAAGGCAACACAAGCAATATATGATATGAATGAATGAATGATGCTTTGCACAATATAAAGAGAGAGAATTAGAGAGACAAGTGGATCAAACGCTAACAACAAGATATGTTTCGAGGTTCGAGCCCCTAGCTCTACATCCCCGCCTACACCACCGTGTAGGATTTCCAATCCACTATCTCCCACCGAGGGAACCTCTACCGAAGAGGATTTGTTACAACAATAGGAGTACCAAACTCCTCTCTCAATACAAACACCACCTCACACAAGAGGGGTAGGCCCTTAGCCAAACAACAACCAATCACCTCTACCGAAGAGGGATATACAAACCAACTCCACCTCTCACTAGAGGGAGCAAACCACAAGCCTCGACCTCTACCAAAGAGGGAGCAAACCAAACCTCAACCTCTACCAAAGATGGAGCACCCAACAATGAAAAGGGTTTACAACTTGGTGGTATCTTTCAACCACAAACGATCTCTCTTTCTTTTCTCTTTTTCAACAAAACAAATGATCCTAATAGAATAGGATAGGTGATAGATCAAGTGTGGAAAACAAAGTGTTTTGATCAAAGAAAATCTCTTGGGAAAATATCAAATTGATATAGAAATGAAGAACAAGAAATCAATTCCCAAAAACTTGTTTTCTTTGAAAACAACAAAACACTTAAAAACAAACAAGATGAATCTTTTTGCTCTTTAAACTCTTTTAAAAACTTCTTTTTAAAACCAGAGAATGGGAGAAAATCAGCTCTAAAAATCTTGGCCAAAATCCCAAAGAATTGGGGTTTATATAGGCCCATCAGAAAACTAGCCGTTAGGCTGATCTGGCAGCCTGATAGGCTACCGGTCGGCCGGCCCGGCCGACCGCCAACGGTCAGAAATGTGACCGTTGGGGCAGCCCGGTCGACCGCCCGGTCGACCCAAATAAACAGAGAGCACTGCTCTCAGGTCCGATCGGCCGCCCGGCCGACCGTCCCTGTGTCTGCCAGACGTGCACAGGCTTGTGCACGTCGGTCGACCCCAAGGGTCGACCGGCCCTTGGTGCGGTCGACCCTTGCGGTCGGCCGACCTGGCCTGTCAGCCACTGTTCTGGGACAGAAACACATGTTAAAAATATTTTAGAAAATCTTTTATCTCTTTTAAAATTACCATAAATTTTTTTTATCATTTTACTTAGATAAACAAACTTGTGATAAAAATTTCAAGACATATATCAACATATTCAATCATTTTTGTGTCTTGCAAGTTTTATCAAAAAACCAACACTTGTATTTTTATCAAACTTGATTTTTCAATACATGAATAGGAAAGTCAAAATAAGTTTGTTTAAAAGTTAAGCATGCATATATAGAATGAAACAACTATACATATATCAATTAAACTTGTTTTGATCAACTATTCATGAAAACCGAAAACCAAACATAAAACGTGTGTGTTTGTGCACTTGAGCATATCAACTATTCATATCTTTACAAATGGATCTAAAACACACTAAACTAAATTAGGATACCTAAGTCTTCTTGATGATCTTCATCTTCAAGCCGACTCGATCCCAAACGTGATCCACCGAGTGCAAAGGTATGATCTTGATGCTCGGGCACGGGAATCACCAAGTGAAGGCTTCCAAACTCCTCTTTTTGAAGCAATCACCAACTAATATCTTGATCAATGATCAATGATCTGAAACTAAAATCACAAGATTATTAGTAAACATAACTACATGAGTTAATCATCATCAAAACTAGGGTGGAAGGCCTTTGGGCCAACAGAAACTACCATTCTTCTTTCATTAACATTGAGTTCATTAACATCTCCTCTATTCCCTTTTCACCCATTTCTAAATCCATGGTTGAAGCCCTTCGCCAAGCACATATTTAAACATAGTGTGCATCTACAGAATGAGTGTGCATTACTCACCAACACAACTAATTTTGACAAAATATGATACCCAAAAACTTATGTCTATAGAAATATAGTAGATATAGAACCATATTTGCAGCAAAGCAGGATAGAATATAGACAATGCTCCAATCTATTTGCTCCATATGAAACCATATTCTTATTCAGAAGTCTTTCCGAAGTGGATAGAGAATAATATATTTTAACCCCATGCTTGGAGAAAACAGGAAAGATTAGAAAAGCATCAACATTCACAAAAGGGGCACAACGGTTTGAATCAAACCCTAGAACACAAATGAGAATCTACTCTCACAAAAACAAATTTCATAAATTATCTATCAAGACTAATGGATGTCTCATCAATAGGACTTCAAACTTCACAACCCACAGCACTGCTCATGAAGTAACATGCCAATGATCTAAGAACTCTAGGTTCTGTCTTGAATTGAGATAGGTCAAATACCTCCTTGATGGAGGAAAATTAGATGTCCCTCTTAAATATTTGACACTTTGTCTTAACTATCATACTTATACAAATATTAAAAATAACAAAATAAAAGTAACTTCCATTCCAAACACTAGACATTTTCCATGTTCTTTTAATCATGCACTTGTCGGAGAGTAAAGTCTCCGCCTATGAAAATTTCAAATTATGTGACGTCTTCAATAATTAAGAGAATATTTTGGAGCTTTACTCCACATGGAGGGGGCATATGCTACCCTGCTCTCTTATGACTTAAGTCCGATAATAAGCAACCAAATAGCAATAAGCACTGCAGATTCGGGGCTTGGGTGAGTTCGTGGAGAAAAGAAGATATACCACCATGATCAATGACATCCAATCTACTTCAGAAACCATAACTGTTAACAGTTAAGGAAAATACAATCAAATTCCTATGAAGAAAGACCAAAATATGGCCTGACGTAAATTAGACTGTAACAAGCTTACGTCCCTTTCATGAATCTCCTATCTAAACCAGTTAGTGTACCTCATATCAGAAGGGAGACATGGGAAGGTTGTTTCAGGTGCTGTTTCCACCTGGCAAGTTCTGGGAATTAAGACATATATTAAAGAGTTTACATCAGATCTCCAAAAAAACTAAAGAATACATAAATGAGATTTGTTGGAAATGCATACCATGTCAGCAACCTCCCTACAAGGATCCCATTGCCAATAAAAGATACATTCCTAACAAAACTTAGAACAGATCAGGAGCCACATAATTTTGGAACAGAGTACTTGGTTGATCCAATTTTAATTTTATTCAATTCAGAAAGAAAGTTGATCAATATGACCACAAACTTCTGGATCATTTTTTCCAATTCTTTACTTTCACCTGAAAACATTTATCAATGGATTCCTATTGCACAAAGGCACAACAATAAATAGTTAACTCTGTCATCACCTTGCAGCCAGTCGCTGCAAGTAGGTAATATCTTCCCATGCTACTCTTACAAGACACTAAGCAACAAGAATTTGAAATCTAACTCCATATGAGTGCTTTCTGTAAACATGCAACAAGAACTATCCTCCATCTATTCAACTTTACTTTCAAAATTGATTAACAAGCAGCATGATGGGTAACAATATTAGGTGGCATCTTTAACGAAACAGGTGGCATGGCCTATATACTTCAAATCATGTTCATTGACCAAAAACAGCAAAATCTGGGAAATTAGGCATATGAAGATGCCCAATCCAAGATATATCTCTAGTCGCAGATGCTCCAAGCGATATCACAGTGGTGAATCATACAAACACACATGGAAGACTTCTGCACTAGGTGACTTGCATGCATGTTGCATTGTTTTATTTTCTAGTATACAAAATCAATTTGAACATTTTGATCCATAGAACCACGGTGTCCCAACCGTTTGACTTAATAGTTTACTACCTAGGACTAATATTGGTCCTCTCATTGTTTCACATTCTACAGTTTATTACTGGTCATGATAAACTCCTTCACAGAATAGAGCTAGATTTTACAACCAGCTAATTGCTTATCAGCCATATGTCAACCTCATAAATATTAGCATTTCTGAATGATAAGCCAAGCTAATTAGCATTCTTCATATCTTCCTATAGGGTGTCTATATAAAGTTGATTACAAGCAGAACTACCCAAAGCTAAGATAATTTAGGACTCCTAGAGGAGTGACTGTTGATTTTGATTAAACATGTCCATCTTGCCAAGGTAAAACTCAAACCCTTAATAGCAATGAATCACGTTGTCTCCCTCTTTGCTTCCTACAGCTTTCCATACTTTACAATTGCTCAAACACCTAGTTAATGCCCATGCTAAAAAGTTATTCTTCTCATTTCTCTTTTATCCCGCCTTTTGAAGTAAGTAAATATTCACGCGGGAGACATTTGTACATCACATATTAACTCGGGATTTTTCAATTCCAACTTTTATGTCTTATTTATAGTTTATAGCGATATTATCTCTTAGTTCTATTAGGCTTTCTAATTCACCCATGTAATGAGTCTTTAGCCTGTGATTCACAAATCAGATGGTCTTAGGGCATCAGGTGAGAAAACACCCCTTGTACTTAAGGACTCAAATGAATAAGACCACAAAACTAAGGGATTTAATTTATGATATGAACCTTCTTTTAAGCGTAAATACTTATATTTTATGAGGAACAATGCTTAATCAGCAGATATATATATATATATATATATATATATATATATATATATATATATATATATATATATATATATATATATATCAGAAATATGTATATCAGCCGACGGCTGAGAGACTCTCTCAGCCTGCAGTGACGCGGCATATTATGAGCCACATAATTCGACAATCTAAATGACGTCCCCCTTTTAAAAATAATTGAAATTACTAAAATCCCTATCGTTTGTCTTTTTCTTGAGATGATGTATTAGTTTATATTCTTTATTATTATTTTTTCTCTTCTTTTATATGTCTATCTCTCTATGTCTTCTCACGCTGTCAGATCTAGATTTTTTGACTTATAAAGAATATCATTCTAAAAAGCGAGAGCAGGATCAGATATTAATTTTTAGTCGCAGACCTAAATCTCCTGCAACTATTTTGACAAGTTCATGTTCCCTCGGGATGTCAGCTTCAATATTTTCATCGTAATTTTTCACTTCTTCTTCTTCCAAAGTAAGGCCTATCTGAAATTTTTCATCATTGAAAATATTGACCATTAGATTTAAAATTTGAAAGACAAGTAAAATACACATAAATATATAACCAATCTGTCAGAGATGCAACTAAAGTCGCAGGAAAAAAATTATTTTAAAAGCTGTCTTTTCATCAGGATTGCAACTTTGATCGCATTCATAATAATAAATTGTCAGATAAAATTGAATTCTATGACCATAGTCGCAGTATGAAATTTCATCTTCAAACCATTTATTTTACAAGACGTCGACCAAAGTCGCAGTCCAATTAAAATTTATTAATAAAAAGACTGCAACCTTGGTCGCAAAAATGAAAAATAAGTTCAAAAAGACTGCTATTACACTGCGACGAATGTCGCAGTCTTCAGTTGCAGTCTTTAGTCGCAGTCTTCTAATCATCTTAATTACTTAACTTTTGAGATATTGTTCACTGCTTCAATTGACTATGCCTCTTGTTTCATAAGAATGCGACCATAGTCGCAGTATCCTTTGGTGTTTACTTAATAAAAAAAATATTATGACCAAGGTTGCATTGTTATCAAACAAAACATTCTCAAAGAGACTGCTATTACATAAGACTGCGACCGAAGTCGCAATCTTCTAATCATCTTAATTAATTAACTTACAAGATTATTGCCACTGCTTCCATTGACTGTGACTCTTATTTCATAAGATTCTTATTTCATAAGAATGCGACCATGGTCGTAGTATCCTATTTAGATTACTTAATAAAAAATATTATGACCAAGGTCGCATTGTTATCAAACAAAACATTCTCAAAGAGACTCCTATTACATAAGACTGCGACCGAAGTCGCAATCTTCTAATCATCTTAATTAATTAACTTACGAGATTATTGTCACTGCTTTCATTGACTGTGACTCTTATTTCATAAGACTGCGACCATGGTCGCAGTATCCTATTTAGTTTAGGAAGGTTGAAAACATACTGCAACCCTAATCGAAAAAAAAAAGGTTACAACACTGCGACCAAAGGTCGCAATGTAAAACAAAAATAAATCTAAAAAGTGAAAATAATATTCAAAAATTAAATCCAAAATTTTGTTTTTAGAAACTGCGACTTCGATTGCAGTTTCAGAAAACAAAAAAAACTGTTTCAAGTCGCGATAATAGATTTTTATTGTGATTAAAACATCTTTTCAAAAAAACTTGAAAATAAGTGCAACCATGGTTGCATTCTTTTTAAATAAATTATTTTTCTAAAATTTAGTTATCAAGATCTGTAATTTTTTGTTTGAAAAAGCTCAAAATTTTCGATCTGTAATTTTTTTTAGTGGAGGAACAGTTGTAGCAAGTTAAAAGTAAAACTGAGGGTATTTCAGTCATTGGGCAACGAAAAGTGGTTGAGGGTCTCCTTTTACTGCCTCAATTTTTGACTTCTCTGCGGCTAATATGAAGCCACGTCATGCCGACTGAGAAACTCTCTCAGCTGGCGGCTGAGGTACAGTAACCCCATATATATATATATAGTATTTTTTAAGGCATAAGAATCTTTTGTTTTGAATCCAAAGTGTGTAAGTGTATGTATAAAGTGCATATTTCATCAAGCTAAAATCAAGATCAAATTACTTTTTCAATTTTCTTCTTAAACCTATAAATCAGACAAATAATATTATTTTGGTCAAGTATTAAGAAATCCTAATTATGATTCCCTTATTTCTTAAGATTAACTTAATTTCGTGTGAAAACAGGTCAAAATATTGTTTCCCTTTTCAAATAAAATTTAAAAGAAAAGATTTTATAATTTATATTTATACAAAAAAATTTATGTTAGTAGAATCCTCCCTCACACCTATCTCATGCATTGTTCTCAATATATGAATGAAATGTATGCATGATAAAACGAGACGGAAGGAAAAATGACCTCAAGCTGGGGCTTTCGATGGTGGTCTGATTGATGCAAGTATTGCTACACAATCTAATGAATGTGGTGTTCGAAGGACCCACTTTTGACCTTTAACCCGTTACAATTTCATAACCCCTTAATTGAATAAGATCATGTAAGATCCTATCGTGAAAATTATCCTGATTAAGTGACCAGTCTTTATAAATCATCTCGGAGTTATATTGTTCAACATCTTGATCCAACAATGGAATGTGATTTCGTGAAATGATTGATTTGGACTCAAAAGGTACGAGAATCGATACAGACTCAGGTAGTTAATTTAAATCAAGTCGAGGTTCATGAGTCACGATTGATTCATAAATTGGGTCCAAATCAAAGAATTGATATTCACATTCTGTTCCTACAAAGGAATGTGACTTTTCAAAATTGATGGTTCATGTTCAAGATTTATAGGTACAGGAATCAATGTTGACTCAGGAATGTGGTCAAAATTGGGTAAGCATACAAGAGTTAACATTGATTTAAAATTTGTAACTGAATCACAAATTTGAAAATCAGGTTCACATTTTTGTTCAAGTTCAATTCCAGTGAACTGATAACTTGCGAATTTGTCAAATATTTGGTACTAATCAAGTTTAATATGGTGTGATAAAATTGAATCTTAGTTATGGCTTACAATACACTATAATTCTTTGTTCTTATCAATATGGTTAGAGAAATTAGGAATGATAAAAAATTAGTTAGGTAAAGTTTTCTCATTCTTGTCAATTATTGGGTTTAGCAACTAACTCATTTCTAATTTTGCCCTATTGATATAACCATTTTGGGACTATGACTTCTGTGCTTTTTTCCAATTTAATCAGTTCTTTGAATTATTGTGGCGGAACTTGAAAACTAGAGTGTGGATCTTGGTTTTGAAAGTTGTGTCGGAATTGAGAGTTCATCATGTTTTGAAATTGTCGCGTGGACTCATGAAAGGCTTCTATACTTTTTTCTACCTCAGAATTTTCTTTTATAGGTTGATCTTGATAAGGAGTATATAAAACTGAATGTTGAAAAGGTGGTTGATAATATGACTCGGGGGAGGTTAATCCTCACTGACTCGATGAAGAATGGAGATGATTACTCCAATCATGTTCATAATACTAAGGTTGGGGAGTATGTTGAGTTGAAAAATACCAATCTGACATATTTGGTTAGTTCATGTTATGCAATGCCGGGTTGGTGATATCTGAGTCAAAAGATGTCAGATTGAAAAATGGATTCATATTAAAATTAGAAAAATTAGGGTTATAATTCATTTCATATGAAATAAGAAAAAAAACAACAAACAAATAAACAAACATATATACAAAATAAAAAAGAAAATCTAGCCTATGTTAGGGTAGACCTTAGATTTAGACAACTCCTAACTAGTTGACTGTCCAGGAGAGGCATATTGCAGCAGTCTAACCACCGGTTAATCAGCCAGGTAGGGAAAAAACTCAGTGAAAGGTATCTGTACGGAGCAATGGGTCTTAATTATGTCAAGCCACTAGTTTTCAAGGATCTAGCCTCTTAATCTCTAACCTTAAACACCGATTTAATAAGAGACAAACTCTAACAACTTCCTCCCGAGATCAATCTCCTATTGAGTCTAAGATTCCCTAGGACCAACATTTACTCAATTTTAAGTTAGGACTGGATTAGTGATGAAATGGTTTTCGGACTAAAGAAGGTAATGACTCTCCTACCTTATCTTGTTTATCGAGTTATATTCCAATCATTTTACTGCAACGTGTACATATATATAGCAAAAATACACTCTAAGTAATATAAACTACTCAAAAGTTTTTCCTATGTTGCATGCGATGCAGACGTACCTTGGTTCCAACATAATGAAAAAAATGAATTAAACGAATGCCGTAGAATGCAAAGTCTAACCGCTTTTTAAGCAATTACAAGTATTGAGTTACTATTGAATTAAAAGTAGTGTGTAAAATAAGTCAAATGGAGAAACTAATAGCTACAGAAACCTGGGTTTTGCAATTCAAGCACTCGGTAAGAAAGCAGGTTAGTAGTTCTTCCTCTTCTGCCATGCTAACATGGCTCTGATCGCATTTTGCGATAATAATAAGGTTCCCTGAGCTCTGCTTTGAGTAGAGGCACATGTATATTATATGTGTTCTACAACAATTTGTTTTCTGAAATCAGCCTATGAACACAAAAACAAGGAAGACAAATTAATTGTTTAGAAAATAAAAGAAATACAATCCCTTCCCGCCAATGACACCAAAATTTGATTGACGAAAATCGAGCACAGAAAATAGAGATTAGAAATTGAAAATAGTGCTTTGGCTTATCACAATTCTACCGTTATAGCAAGTGACCATGCGGGTCGTGATCTACAAAGAAGGATACGATAAAAGCTTTTTGGTATTATTTAAGTTATGAAATCAATTAAAAGTTTCTTCTTTATTTTGAAAAAAGAAAAGAAAGAACACTAGGTCAGAAGAGTAGAAAGAGGAGAAATATATGAAAGAAGAAATTGTTTGTGATTTTAGCGTTGTTTTAAAATAAAAAATTGAAAGTTAATAAATATCATGGATAAATGTTACTAAGTGCTCCTAATTGGATTACTTACCTCTTGATCCTTACCTTACCTTGGATCTTTACCAACTTACCGAGCTCTACTGGAAAGCCACCACCACATGGTCCATAAGAGAAGATTCACGCCAACTCCGCATTACGTCATCAAAAACATTTTAGTTTAAACATGAAATGATACTGAAAAAGAAGTAGAGCCATCATCATGAGCCATCAGAGGCACTTGCAGAGGCAAGGCTATTTTGATGCTATTAGATTCTTATGTATTGCAAACAAGGAAGAGAAGGCTAGAGGTTTAGTAGAATTAAGCCATGAAGTAAAAATAAAAAGAAGAATAACATAAAAGCAGCGATCGATTAAATTGAGAAATAATGAAGAAGAGGAGGAAAATTATATTGACTGTCACTCTTAATACAACTCTCTTTTTTTAGTATGAATCTCTCTAACTTAACCTACAAAGAAAACAGAAAATTACATTACAAATAAAAAGAAAAAGAAAAGAAACACTAAACTAACCTAGAAAAAAAACCCTAGCCCAAGCTCTCTGTCCCTAGTCTCTACCTCTGGTAGTATTTATAGGAGAAAATGAAGTGGGGAAGTCATGTGGAGATAAGAGAAAAGAGGCTGGTCCAACGACCAGCGTTTGGCCATGAAAACATGGCCAAACCGTGGATTGGCGGCTTGGAACTGGTCGTTGGGCCAAATCCTGAGAGCATGGATTCTCTTTTGACTCTTATCCTTTGATCTTTAAGTAGGATTTGTATTTCTCTCTGGATCTTCAGGATTGTTTTCCATTATGTTCGCAAAGGGGGAAAACTTACAAAAAAGAGTTTTGAGGAGCTAAATTACAAGTATTCTAAAAAGATTACAAGTAGATCTCCTCAGAGATTCTGGAGAAGTATGCCGATAGGAGTCTGGTCAGCGCGCGACCACTTTGTCCCTTTGATGATGCAAGCGATGAGATTCCCTTCTCGCCTGGCTCGGGGAATCAGAGAACAGAAGGTTGGTAGAACCCTCTTGCTGCTTCTCAAAATCGCCTTCAATAAAGAATTTCTTCTCGCCTGGTTCCGGAGATTCCTTGAGAAGAAGGACGACGTTAGGGTATCAACACCCTGATTAGAGAAAGCAATTCTCTAAAAGGTCTCTGAATTCGAAAGCGCACGGTGCGTCGTGAAGAAGCCTCTGCTTGTGGAGTCCTCTTGTGTGTGTGTCCGTATGCGTCTCTGCATGCCTCGATTGATCCTCTCCTTGTACCCCTGGTGGGCTATTTATAAGGAGAGCAAGGGTATAATCGTCCCTTGAAGATATGGAAACAGATTGAATCGAATCTGTTTGAATCTGGAAAGTAGCCTTGCTGCGAGGCTTGGATCAGCTTCTGCGAAGCTAGAATTGGCAGGTCGGTGGACTTTCTTGATCTGTTTTGATCTTTCCATATTGTTGGAGGATTTCCCCTGATCTTCTTACTCGTTTTTAGAAGAGTCAAGAGATTGTGGCAATCAACTGCCAAATTTGATCTCTGATTTGATCTTAATTGGATTTGATCTGATTAGATCTGATCTCATCTGGAGATTTGATTGGTCAAAGGTTGACCATAGCAGACCAATAGCGGAGCTGCCCGTTTTGAGCTCGTAGCGGAGCTAGAGACGGTTCTGGCGAAGTCTGAAAGAAACCCTTTGGCGGAGCTGGAAGTCCTCCGTGGCGAAGTTGCGAGTTAGCTTCCTGGCGAGGCTTTGGATGGCTTCGAGGCGAAGTCGGGTGATATTAGCCTCTCAAGCGAGGCTATCTCTTTAGGCTCATGCGATGCTAAGTGCTAGCATCTTAGACCTGCTGAGGTCTGTTTAGAAACAATCCGGGTTCACTGTCTTCTTGCTGGATCAGTGGAGTCTAAGTTGCTTCCTTGTCCCTCAGAGATGGGTGAAAACTGGTCTTCAGCTCGTCTGTCACTTGTCTTTTATAAATGTCAACAAGTTTAGACATTGTTCAAACCAATAAGAATCTTGTCTTTTTTAAGCGTCAACAAGACCCCCTTCAAAGTTTTCAGAAGTCTGCAATGGCTCAGACTTTGAAACACTTTGAACTGCTTTGATCGGTGGTGTGTGGAGTATGAACGTCGCCATGATGGTTGAGTTCAGCTTTGCATTAAATCCTGCTTTGGGATGTAGATTCGCCGAGGAATCATATACATTCGCATATGGGTAGCTTCGCGGCTAGGTAGCCCCGCATCTGGGCTTCCGAAGATATGTTCGCTTGGGAGCGCATGTCGCTTTCCCGAGACCAACTGCCGTGGGTCGAATTTCAAGGAAGATTTTCTCCTTCTCTTGCGCTGACCGGGGAGATATTCTCCGATTTGCACGTTTCCAAGGGAGGATATTCCCTTTCTTCAAGGCGCCATAAGTGCCTTTTATGAGGGAGATGTTTCTCCCTTCGCACGGTTTCAAGGGAAGCCGTCCCTGTTCTCAAGGCGTAGTAAATGCCTTAAATGCGCTCGTGCTTCCACGCTTGAGGCGGTAGCGCTCAGGCCATGGGGCCTATAAATAGGACACTTGAAGTCCTCTGAAGAGAAGTGCTTTGCCTCTCTTCTCTTCTCTTGGTTTGAAAGAGATACTCAGATCTCTGAACTAGTGGGAATGCCCACTCTGGTCATTATCCGGCCAAGGACCGGTAAGTCTTGATCGTTCAACGACTTTACCGATTTTAGAAAATTCATCTCCCTTGATTCATCTTCAGCAGCTGCTTCAGGGATTAGCTTCCCTTATTCTCTATTTAACTGATCTGCAGAGAAGGATTTTGGCATAGCTTCCCAGCGAAGCTATCATCTTGACTTGATCAGAAAAAGATCACTGCATGTAAGTCCGCTGCACAGGCAGAACTTGGGACTTGGTATCTTCAAGGTTAAGCCAGTCTTGCCATATTGGTGAGGTTAAGACTGTGTCCCACATGATCAGTCTGGCTTAGCCGTATAGGCGAGGCTAGGACTTGGCGTTTGCTGAGCTAGCCCATCATCGCTTGTGCAAGCGAGGCTTATCCTCTGCTTTAACTGAAATCGGACTGCTTCGTCCCAAAGAATCTGACTTAGTATTTTTGCAGCTCTTTCTGTGTTTAACTGCTAATCTGTTCCGATTTGCCTTGCAGTGGACTATGTTTGTCAGTCCAGTGACTTGATGGATGGAACCATAACATTGCCTTATGCTTCCCCGGTTGAAGCTTTACTTTTAAGCAGGAGGAACAATTCGGGGCGACGGGTGCGTGTCCCAGAGGCCGTTGGCAGCCTTTTATCCGAAGTGATTCGTTCTAAGGTAAGGCTGGCTGCCGCTTTGTCGGAGATGATCCGCTTCGGGGTAGTGGGCGTCACACCTGTCGGACCACTGACATCACTGCCAATTCCCATTATAGGTGGTCTGACATGTTGGCGGCGATAAGTTTTATTGCCAGGCTTCAACAAAGATGACCTCTAGTGGCAAAATCTGCCATTTTGTGGAGAATTATGGCCGTGTCTCCGTGACACAACTGGTTACAGCCTTGTACAGGAGGAAGGCCTTTCATGTCCAACCGTCTGACTTAGAAGCAGATAAAACCGCTTGTATGCCTTTTGCGCAAATGACCCTGTCGAGCCACTGAATGTGTTGTATGAAACACAACTTTGATGTAATATCAATGACCCTTTCTTTTAAATCAATGAAAGTTCATCTTCCGATCCTCTGATTTTTGCTTACTTTCATTGAAAGTTCGGCCATAGCGGGGCTAAACTGTATGCGGAGTTAAGCGCCTTTTTAAGGGGCTGAGATAAGCCTTTCGGCGAAGTCCCTGAAGGATTGCGCGAAGTCTGCATTTTAATCCAGGGCGAAGTTAACCCTTAGTGGGATCGAAGCAGCGCTTCTCGGAAAGGCGCTTCGGTGGCGTTTCGAATTAATTCGAAATGGCGGCGTACGCCCTTTTCGAGGCCTCGTTTCAGGCGCTGATGGCCTATAAAAGCCCGATCGGGCTGAACAGGAAAAGATCTCCTTTTTCAGAGAAATTTCTTGACTTTCCCTCTCCCTCTTCCTTCTTCATTCAGAGAACTTTGAGAACTCTTGCAGCTCTTCAATGGCGCCCAAAAGACGAGCGGGGAAAGAAGTGGCGACTTCTGCAACGGAGGGTCCTTCTCCTTTGGTCATCGAGCGACCAATCGCCGGTAAGAGACTTTCTCTCCTAATTAGAGACTGCGATCTTTCTCTTTTAAAGCCAGTATTTGGCTTATCAGGACGACGGAATATGGTCTGTTCTCGTTAGGGAACTCGTTTCCCTGAATTTCCCTATCTTCCTTGTACAGGGAATTAAGAACTGAATAGTTCTTCTTTAGGCTTCCGTACGAAGCCATTACTTGGGCTGTCTTCGTCTTGTTTGAGGAACAGGACTCGGGTCTGTCTCTTCAGTCATGGCCACGAAGGATGACTCTTGACCATAACACCCTCTTGATGACGTCAGCCCTTAGGGCTATACCACTTCCCGCTTAAGCGAAGTTGGTACTTAGACGTTTTCTGCAAAATGCAGATTTGTCTGCGAGATCAAGCTTTGTCGAGGTTGTCGCCTTATCGGCCTTGCCCACGGGGCGAGGCTATGCCTTAGCGAATCTTATATCTCCATGTCCGCTTGACTGTTGAACTAATCATAGTTCTTTTCCTTTTCCTTTCTTTGCAGTGCCCTGCACCCCTGGTCCCTTGAATAGTCTGTTTGGGATGACCAGTCGAGCGGATGGCAGCATCAGCCTTCAATTCTATGGCCAGGCTTCTCTCTTTAGTGAGCGGAGTTCCATCGTCCGGGACACGCTTATCCATGGTGGTGACCCGCTCACCATGAGGAGTATTCTAACCACCGCTCCTCTCGAAGACATCGACCGTCGGACTTATAAAAAACCCAATTTCATGTTCGGAGATGCCGCGCCCGATCCTGATCGCCAATTGCAGGAAGGCGAGGGACAGTGGATCTTCGAGTTGGATGGCGAGAAGTTTTATCTTCCGTCTAACAAGCGGCACTTTCCTTTGTCTTCTTTTGAGTGTGTAACTCAGGCTCGGAAGATGGCATGGGGCGTGAGCCGAAGTGTCGAGTCCGTCCACATCGGGAGATTGAAATCTCAGTCTCCTAGTTTTTCAAGGGCGGGCCCTCCTCACAATATAATAGGCCTATATCCTGGAAACGTGTCGCGGGAACTTCCGGTAGGAGAGAATCCGGCTGTGGCGCAAACCTTCGGCACCCAATTCTGCGCAGTTGACGGGAACTATCCTGCCACTGACTTCAGGACTCCCGGTTGGGTTCATCCCCCAAAGACATGGTGGGCGGACCTGACCAACTATATCCTCGCTCACTTCGAGGAGGACTTGGAGGGGTTAAACCTCTATGAGGCCGTAAGGGCGACCTGTTATGGCATTGATATGAAGGTGGAGTGCTTCTACGCCATCCTTGAGTTATATTGCCCAGCTTCGGGGACTTTCTTCACCCCAGTTGGCGAGTTGGGCATGACTTTGCCCGAGATGAGGGAAATCTCTGCCCTGCCTTTCGGGTCTCTCCTGTATGAAGAGTACTTTCCATGCGAGACGGAGTTGACTCTTCTGGAGAAGCAGGAGCCTGCTTTATTTGAGACCTATCGGGAGTTAATGTGTCATTTGCACATTTGTTCTAGCATCCATGGTGGCAGCAAGGGTAGCTCGAAGAGCTTGAAGAACTGGGCGAGTTACCTATTCCCAGATATGAAGAATGCTCCTGAGGCAGCTCATTGTGGAGTTGCAGATGGCGACATTTTTGAACGGATGGAGGTATGCCTCCAAAGGGATATTGTCATGACAGAAGACGATGGTCCCTATAAGAAGGGTGATGTCCTTCGGAGCTTTCACCATCAGGCTCGTCAGCCGATGTCCCGGAAGGCACTGTTGGCCGGTTTCTTAACCGTCTGGTTGAAGAAATGCGTAGTGCCATCCTCCTCGGGTGACATCGTCCACCCGAATGTTTTGCTGCCTGCCGTTCGTTTGGTCCATGGCCACCATCTGGGTCTCCTTCCGGCCATGGTGTGCTGTATTCAAAGAGGCCTTCGCGTATTAACGGAGGCTTTCTGCAGGCCACCGGCGACGAGGCGTGGGAAGAGTGTCATCCTGCCTTGTGATGGACCTAATCCTAGGGTGGGCCTGCCATTCACTTACTTAATGGCGTGGTTTGCTTTGCACTGCCCTTCTTTGATTGAAGCTGGAAAGGACCCTCCGCAAGGTGTTCGAATGGCTCTTCTCCGCCGATTCGAAGGATGTTCCTGGCTGAAGACCTACGTGGCCGAAGCCCGCAAGTTAGTGTGTCGTCATGACGCTTACAACTTATTCCGTTGTTTTCCTCGCATTCGGGGCGCAGGGTACGACGAGGAATTTCAAGATGCGGAGTCAGGACGATCTCCCATGAGTCGGGGGGTTTTTGAGTGGCTGGTCAGCATCCGGCCCTCACATTTATTGTATAGAAGCGGGGATGTCTGCTATTTAGAACCTTACATTCCAAGCCGGTTTGCTCGACAGTTTGGGTACGACCAGCTGTATGTGGGCAACCCCAATCTCGATTTAGCCTTCATGGGGAGTCTCATCGATGGGGCCCGTGCCTGGCGATTCTTTACTGCGGGCGGCACTGGGGCATGGCTGCGTACGCCGTTGAAGGATCCCAACCTTCTGACGACCCTGTGCTTTTGCCAGTGGTATGCGGCTTCCAACTCCACACCTCCTGGGTTCAATACCAACCGTTCGGATGTGAAGTTAATCTCTCATGGACTGAAGCGGAAGGCTTCTGAGAGAAAGGAAGGCAAACGGGTTCGTGTCCCTGGCTTGGAGGAGTTCATCGCTGTAGATGATAGCGAGGCTTCTGATGCAGGGAGTCCTCACTTTGAGGCGGGGACGGGAGCTGATACTCATGCGGCTGGCTCTGGTGTGGTGGGGACATCTTCCCCACGACGTGCGGGAGAAGTGGAAGAAGAGGATTCTGACGTCCACTTCAAAAGGAAGCGTGGAAGTGAATCCCGCAGGAGGTCATTGGCGAAGAAGCCCCGTCGCCAGGCTCCTACAATTGTGGCGGAGGAACGTCCCTCTGCAGTGATTCCTTTTGCTGCCCCATTAGCGGCTGAACCGTCGGTCGCTGCACCGACTAGCGGTGAATTTGCTCTGGGTCTGGGTAAGATTAACCCCATCCATATAATACGCCTTCGGTGTATCCCAAATAACTCATTATTTGCTTCTTGTTGCAGGAGCTGAGGCGGTTGGGGAGCAAGGGGAACATTATGATCCCCTATTCGCTTATGGGACTGCTGTTGGTTCCTTTACTCACGCGGAGGAGTCCGAAGGTGATGCAGCCGATATTGGTCCCTCGGGCGCTGGGACTTCTAAAGGAAGTCCTGAGGCATCGAGCTCTATTGGGTGGTCCACAGGATACTCGGCAAGCGAAAGCGAGCCGGCTGTTCGTGCTGATTCTGGCAAAAATTTTCCGATGGAGCCCCTAGAGACTGATGCGGCTGATGAGATGTTCGAGGCAACATCATCCTTTGGTATTGTCCTAACCTCTTGGCTTCTTTTGCATGTAGTGTTCCGACTGACCGCAGTCTTGTTACAGGTGTTCGGCCTCAAGATGCATCAGCTTCAAGAGAGCCGGGAGATCCCCCGAAGAGCCAAGGGGTGACACGAGCGCTTCGACCGCGGCAGATGCTGCTATGTTGGACGCGCTGTATGGCGACCTGCCTTCTTATCGGTCCAAGTCGGCCGAAAGGCCAGAAGTTGCGGAGGCGGCAGTCCCGGAGGTGTCCTCACTCCCAACTGTATCAACGAGTGGGGTGCCGACAACTTTGCCAAGTACGGAGCTGAGGGTGATCACAAGCCCTACTTCTCCAACCCTGGTGGTCGAGCCTGCTGCTCAGGAGGTGGTTGCTAGTCCTTCTTCCACGGTGGCTGGCGTTCTGGTCTCGATGAGGACTCCGCCGAGATCGCCCTCGGCTTGTCCGGCTGCTGTCAGTGCCCCCGCTGCTTCTTCTGGGACGGTGTCGACCAGGCTGGTGGACTATTCCGAGGTTGCCTCTTTACTGAAAGTGGCTGAGGTCGAGAACGATTACATCAGTGACCTGGTCGATAACTTTTATAAAGGCTTAGGGCGGACTATCGACCTGGTTCTGAAGGGCTCAACTATGCCATTCTCAAGGTTAAAGGGGGTCCTCTCCCGTGATATTGAGAGTATTCGGGACTTTGAGGGGTATCACCAGGCCACTGCTTTGGAGCTCCTGGTGGATGAATTTGAGAAGGATGCGGAGGAATGGCGCCGCCTCCACCGTTCGGACCCGGAGTCTTTAGTTGATGACCGGCTCGCGCTTCTCATTGCTCAAAAGCACGAGACCCGGCTTGCCGCTCAAGAGGCTGCTAAGGCTATCTCTTCTGACTTGGAATCCTTGGAGACAAGGCAAGCGGAGGTTGGAAGTGCAATTGACGCCTCCACTAGTGCTCTTCTCGGCGCTGAGGATAAGATTGCGAAGGCTGAGGAGATGATCAGGAAAGCAAATCTCCTCTTATCCAAGGCCATACCGGTGCGTCTTGAGGAAACTGCGCGGCTTGAACAACTCAAAGCTCAGAGAGAAGAGCTTGCGCGGCAGGAGTTGTCACAGAATGCAACTTTGGCGGAGGCCGAAGCTCGTCTGGCTCAGGCGGAAGATTTCGATGAGGCTGAGCTGAGGTCACAAGCGCTTGCCCAGGCTGCTGATGATAGGAAGGCGAGGCTAAACACCCTCGGAGAGCGGCTCAGATCGTACAGTGTACGCTTGTAACTCCATGTGCTTTATCCTCTTGAAATGAATGAAAATTCTTTCTTCTTTTGTAGAATCTTCAATCTTGTTCTTCTTTTTGGATTGCGATTCCGAATTGTAGTGCAATTTCTTGAGAACGTAGTTCTTGTTGGGTTGGATAATGAGACTTGGCTATCTGTCAGTTCAGAGGTCGCAATGACATAACTGGTTGAGACGCCACCAAGCCCGAAATCGGTCCTTGTCGGATCGAAAGATGAGACCTGTCTTTTGTAAATGTCAACAGGGCTCAGAATTGAGACTTAGCTGTCTGCTGGTTCAGAGGTCGCAATGACATAACCGAATGAGACGCCACCAAGCTTCAAATTGGTGATACTCGTCTTTTGTAAATGTCAACGAGTATCGAGACCTGTCTTTTGTAAATGTCAACAGGGCTCGGAGTTGAGACTTAGCTGTCTGCTGGTTCAGAGGTCGCAGTGACATAACCGGATGAGACGCCACCAAGCTTCAAAAATTGGTGATACTCGTCTTTTGTAAATGTCAACGAGTATCGAGACCTATCTTTTGTAAATGTCAACAGGGCTCAGAGTTGAGACTTAGCTGTCTGCTGGTTCAGAGGTCGCAATGACATAACCGATGAGACGCCACCAAGCTCAAGGTTGGTGATACTCGTCTTTTGTAAATGTCAACGAGTATCGAGACCTGTCTTTTGTAAATGTCAACAGGGCTCGGGGTTGAGACTTAGCTGTCTGCTGGTTCAGAGGTTGCAATGACATAACCGGATGAGACGCCACCAAGCTTCAAAAATTGGTGATACTCGTCTTTTGTAAATGTCAACGAGTATCGAGACCTATCTTTTGTAAATGTCAACAGGGCTCGAAATTGAGACTCGGCTGTCTGCTGGTTCAGAGGTCGCAATGACATAACCGGATGAGACGCCACCAAGCTCAAGGTTGGTGATACTCGTCTTTTGTAAATGTCAACGAGTATCGAGACCTGTCTTTTGTAAATGTCAACAGGGCTCGGAATTGAGATTCGGCTGTCTGCTGGTTCAGAGGTCGCAATGACATAACCGGATGAGACGCCACCGAGCTCAAGGTTGGTGATACTTATCTTTTGTAAATGTCAATAAGTATCGAGTTTGTAGTGGAATTTGGGAGAAAGTCTCGTTTTCACAGGGAGAAACGAGGGAATCACTGTCATAGGTTTAATGTTAACGTAACAGCGAAATGTATTTGTGGTCTTACCATTCTATGGATGAGAATTGGTAAGTGATTTTGGAGGTCTCATTCTCACGGGGAGAAACGAGGGAATTGCTGTCATAGGTTTAATGTTAACGTAACAGCGAAATGTATTTGTGGTCTTACCATTCTATGGATGAGAATTAGTAAGTGATTTTGGAGAGGGAATCAAATGGGAACAGGTCCCTTAGGGTTTTTAGCAAACCCCCAGCTGTCACGGGTTTGATATGCCTTTACCAACTACCATTTGGATTGGGCTAGCCATGCTATTCCCCTCAGCATGATGAGTTGTCGAGGACTTATGTTGGGCTTACAGGCCAATATTTTCCTCTATCCTTAATCGTTAAGGATATTGAATTATCTGGTTAATGTCTGCATAACCCTGATTCCTTTTTAGGATAACCGGTGCACAGCCAGGTTCCTGTTGGTTTGTGGCTGTATGACCTCACTTGGAGGAAGAGAAAGGCTCTCTTTGTGTGTGCTTCGGACACGGAGATCTTGATCAGAGGTGTAGTGTTAACTTGATCAAGAGAAGGATCCTTGATTAAGGATAATACTTCTTTAAGAATTTGCCATTGATCGGCATCATGAGTAGGTCACCCTCTGCAGTCGTGAGGCGGTATGCTCTGTTTGAATAGACTGTTTCTATTACAAACGGTCCTTCCCATTTAGGATGAAATTTGCCTTTGGTCTTATGCGTCATAATCATCGGTCGTCTGACGGCTAAGACCAGTCCCCTTTCTGGAAGACTCTCTGTTTGACCCTCTTATTGAAGGCTTTTGAGATTCGAGCTTGATATAGCTCGATATGCTGCTGAGCTTGTAGTCGCTTCTCGTCCAAAGCTTCAAGCTCTTGAAGGCGTAGGCGATCATTGTCCTCTGATGTGATTTTAGTAATCAGAGCTACACGCAACGATGGCATCTGGATTTCCAATGGGAGGACTGCTTCGCACCCATATACCAGGGAAAAAGACGTATTGCCTGTCGGTGTCCGTACCGTGGTTCGGTAGGCCCAAAGACATTCACCGAGCTTTTCGTCCCAATCTCGCTTATTCGAGGAGACGAATTTCTTGAGCAGCTTGATGATTGTTTTGTTGAATGCTTCTGCCAAGCCATTGGCAGCAGGATTATAGGCAGTTGAAGCCACATTCTGAATTCGGTATTTATCGCAGAACCGATAGAATACTTGGCTTATGAATTGGGGACCGTTGTCGTGGATGATCCGCCTAGGGACACCAAATCGATGGATGACATGGTGTTTGATGAAATTAACCATATTAGAGGTTTTGACTTCGGCCAACGGTATGGCTTCTGCCTATTTTGAGAAGTAATCGGTTATTGCCAGGATAAACCGGTGACCTCTTGTCGAAGAAGGGCTGTTGGCCCTACGACGTCGATTCCCCATGCTTCGAATGGCCATAAAGCAACAGTCGGGTGGAGCAGCTCCGAAGGCTAGTGTATGAAGTCCGCATGAATCTGACATGCTTTACACCTTCGTGCATATTGGATGGCATCGGCTATCATAGTTGGCCAATAATATCCAAGCCTATGCAACCTGTCCTTAAGCTTTGGACCTGGCTGATGAGCTCCGCAAATGCCATCGTGCGCTTCTTGGAGTGCTTCCTGTGCCTCTGAATGAGAAAGGCAACGGAGGAGGATACCTTCATATGAACGGCGGTAGAGTGTCTTCAGAATCGGATCGTAGTAGAAACGGAGAGACCTTCGTCTGACGGACGCCGCTTCTTTAGGATCATCTGGAAGCAGACCGTGCAAAGCATAGTCAATGAGAGGAAAGCGCCAATCTCTCGGTTCAAGATCCGTGGAGACATTATAGGCTTCTCGAATTCTTAGTATGTGCTTGGAGCATACAAGATGTCGAGTTGCGACTGTGAGGTGATACTCGGTGTCGGCTGGCAAGGCTAGTGTGGTTGCTAATGCAGTAAGAGCGTCCGCCTTGGTATTCTGAGATCGAGACACATGCCCGATGTAGAAATCTTCAAATAGGTTAGCCAATTCGATGGTTGTATGGTAATAAGGCACCAAATCCTCATGGCGGACTTCGTATTCGCCTTTAACCTGATTGATGATCAGTTTTGAATCGCCATAAGCTTCGAGGTAGCGTACCCCCATTCCATGAGCGAGCTGAAGACCAATGAGCAGAGCATTGTATTCCGCTACATTGTTGGAGCATGATTCTGTCAGAGAAAATGCTCTGGGCAAGACATGATTCTGTGGGGAGATAAACACAACCCCCACTCCGGCAATAATCTTGCCTTTAGGGCCCATTCGCGATGCTCCATCAAAGAACATCTGCCATACTTCCTCTTCTGAGGTTGCATTAGACTCGAAGACCTCATCAGGGATGTCTTCGTGAAGCTTTGAATGTTCCGGAACTGGATGAGCAGCCAAGAACTCTGCGAGGGCCTGGCCTTTAACCGCCTTCTGAGGTGTGAAGATCATGTCGTATTGAGACAATAAAGTGCCCACTTAGCCAATCTTGAATTCAATGATCCTGGCTTCGTCATAAGAAGACGCAATGGGTTTACTCTGGAGATGACATGTATGGTCTGGCCGACCAAATAATGTCTTGTCTTCTGAATGGCGAAGACGAGAGCTAAACACTCTTTCTCGATAGGGTTGTAGCGAGATTCCGCTCCTATGAGAGTTCTGCTTAGATAATAAATGGCCTGCTCGTGGCCATTGTCGTCCTTTTGAGCGAGGAGGGCACCGAGGGAGTAGTCCAGAGCTTTTACATAAAGCAAGAACGTTTTCCTGATGTAGGGGCCACTAAGACTGGAGGTTTTGTGAGGTACCTCTTGATGTCTTCATAAGCTTCCTGGCAAGCTTGGTCCCATACGAAGGAAGCACCCTTTTTCATGAGTCGGGTGAACGGCTGACAGCGGCCTGAGAGATTTGCAATGAATCTTCTGATATAAGCCAGTCTACCTTGCAATCCTCTGAGCTCTTAAGATTCCTTGGTGGATGCATGCTCTGAATGGCTTTGACTTTGTCTGGGTCAAGATGAATCCCCTTGATGTGACAATAAACCCAAGGAACTTGCCGCTTGAAACTCCCAAGAAGGATTTTGTCGGATTCATTTTCAATTGATGAGCCCGCATTATGTCGAACATCGTTCTCAGGTCGCGAAGATGTTCATTCTTGTTGCGGCTTTTGACGGCAATGTCGTCGACATAGCACTCCACCGTGTTTCGGAGATGATCGCGGAAGATTGTACTCATTGCCTGCTGATAGGTTGCTCCAGCGTTCTTCAGTCCGAAGGGCATTACAGTGTAGCAGTATACCCCCAATGGTGTTCGGAACGAAGTATGCTTCTCGTCGTCGGGATACATCTTAATCTGGTTGTATCCTGAAAAGCCGTCCATGAAAGACATCCTTTCGAACCCACATGTGTTGTCGATCATGACGTCGGTGATGGGCAGTGGGAATTCGTCTTTAGGACAGGCCGTATTGAGATCACGGTAGTCGATGCAGATCCGTATTTTCCCGTTCTTTTTGAGGACGGGGACGATGTTGGCTACCCAATCTGGATGTTGTTCCTCCCGGATGAAGCCACATGCAATGAGCTTGTGAACTTCGGCTTCAATAGCTTCCATAATGTTCGGGCGAAACCGACGTTGTTGCTTCTTGACTGGCTTGACGTCAGGCTTGATATTTAGACGGTGCATAGCGACCTGTGGATCAAGTCCAGGCATATCTTCGTAGCTTCACGCGAAGACGTCTATGTACTCTCTTACGAGTATTATCAATTCTTCCCTTTCTGTAAGTGATAGGCTTTCACTTATAAAGATGGGCTTAGGGTGGTCTTGACTACCCAAGTTGACCTGCATCACCTTGTCTTCAGTGGGTGGCTCGCGCAGTTTCGAATCGCTTTTCCCATTGGATGTTTAATTGCTGGGCCCACGGTTCTTCATCGGTGTACTGACGTCGTTTGCTGTTGTATCTCGTCAGTAGACTTTTCATACTGCCTCAAGTATGATTTTTCGGATCGGGTGCCCGTCTGTTGAGGCGCATCGGCTTGCGCTGCGCAAGCATGCTTTTCTCCTTCGGAGTCACTGAGGGAAGCCGATGTCAGATTGCCGTCGTCTGGAAGGATGGAGATGACATTGCAAGACTTGCCCTTTGAGTTAGGCTGCTTTGGATCCCGCTGTACGTCTTGGACGAGGTCTGGATGTACCCACATGACTTCTCCTGTCTCCAACGTTAAGGGAACAAGACCCTTATTGTTTTGAGCTGTAGCTAGAGGATACTTGACTTCCAACCGTGGTGCAGGGACTGAATAAGTCCCGTCAGGAACTGTGATCTTTGGAGCCTTGCCGAACTCAAGAGTCACCATATTGGCAGTGACTTTCTTCTGCTCCGCCTTCAATGTCAGAACCCCGGCATCGATCAAGGCTTGTATTCTGTCCTTGAGAACATAACACTTATCAGTAGGATGGTGGATCATCCTGTGGTAGAGGCAGTATTTAGGGTCATTTGTGCGCCCTATCTCATTGGGACACCGAGCATCTGGCAGCTTAATTTTGTTCCCTTTGTGGAGCAGATGAAATATGGTGACCACCTGATCATCTTTGAAGGAGTACTGTTTTGGAGGGAACTTAGGCTCCTGATTGTTGAAGCAGCTCTTCTTGGTCTTTGACTGCACATCTCCGGATAACTCCACAGACATAGTCTCTTTGCCTTTAGCTTGAGAAGATTGCGGTAGGTCGCTACGCCCTTTGTTGTTCGTCCCCCATTTGTCTCTAGGGGCGGATGGTTCGAACTTTTTAGCCGACTTCTCGGCTATCTCAGCTTGTTCGACCAATTCTTTCCAAGTGTGGGCTTTAACAGCCCCCATGCGAACTTCCACTTGGTCTAGGAAGTTGTGTCTGCATGTCTGTAAGAGCATGGGTAATGGCATCCCTGCTGGGCACATCAAGGATAAGTTTCTGAACCGTTCAATGTAGTCACGGACAGATTCGTTCTTCCTTTGCACAGTGGAGAAGAGCTTGTCCATGGTCACTTCGGTATCATCCTCATAGAAACGAGAGAGGAACCGAGTTTCTAGGTCGATCCAGGAGTTGATAGAGCCCGGAGGGAGACTGCGAAACCAGTCAAATGCTACCTCTTTAAGGTGCCCATGAACAGCCTAGCCATGATGGCGTCATTGCTTATAACATTACCAGTCTGAGACCGGAAATAGTAGATGTGCTAATTTGGCGAGCTCTTTCCATCATAGGTATACAGCGTTGGCGGTTTGAACTTCGGTGGATATGGCACCGAATCCCACTCCAGCGGATAAGGATGGACTGCCCCTACTTTCTTTAATTCATCCCTCTGAGCTAGGGATGCGATTTGAGCCTGGAGGCCCTTAAGGACTTCGGCGTTTAAGGAAGAACCCTCTTTGGATTTCTCCGTCTTTGGCTACTCATTGCTGAAATGTTCCTCCTCATCGTGATTGCTCCCGGCATCATTGTTATTCTGGTTATTGAGGAGTTGAGCGAGCATCTGTTGAATATTGTCCAGAGCCTCTTGCTAGGCTCTGGAAGTTTGCTCCTGAGCTTCCAGGCGCCGACGAAGGTCGTCGTTAGTGCTATCAGCCATGTTGACTGATACTCTATCTGTTCGCACTGAGCTAACTGTCGCCGAAGAGGCGTACCCACTGTCTTCATCTTCTTCATCTGATGGCTGGAGTGATCTCCTGGGCTCTGGCGAGGCTAGGGCCGTCGAGGAAGAAGGCTGTTCATAAGTGTAGGGTATCGCCACCCTGGATCTGGTGTTTCGAAAAACACCTTCTTCATGCACCAAGACTTCGCCTAAGCCTGGGCTGTAGTCCGGATCTAGGGAGCTGTAGGGGGTGTCGTCAGCTGTTTGTCTTCCCCTGCGCAGCTCTCGCCCTCTCCCAGTCATGTTGACGGATGCGGAGGGTAGATCTCGCGAGATGCTCCTTCTGCGATGCTTCATCGGGGCTTGTACCGATAGTCGATCAAAAACTGACCGTCGTCTTGGAGGCGTGGCGGGGATTGATCCCAGCCGGCAATGGACCGAGTGGAGTGTCACCAGCTGACATCCCACTTGTTGACAACAGGGGAAGAGGTTTGTCTATCCGTCAACAATTTCCTCAAATCAGACCCGGTTGGGCCTCTGCAATCGAGCGCAAAGGCTCTTTGGATCGCACATAGGACGATGTCCTGCTTCTTTTATCCCTGTAGATGGGATTAGCACTGAATAGTGCTTCGGTTCTAGCTTCACCGTCACGAACCCTGCGCGTACGCTGTGGTACAGTAGCTTCGCTCGTGAGAACGAGGCCGGCGCGAGGCATTGCTGCTCTTAAATTGGACGACGGTATGGTTGCCGTCGTAGCTTTATGATTGGAGCAGACAGGCATCTTGCCTTTTTCTTCGCGAGAGAAGCGCAGTTTAAGCGTAGCTATGCCTGAAGCTTCGGTCGGAGACTTCTGTTTAGGCTTCCATATCCGCCTTGGCAGAGGAGACTTAGGTTCGCAAGGAACCTGATTAGCCATACACGAGGCTGAGGGGTGTTGGCAGAATTCTGTTTCCGGTTTCTGATTCGAAACCTTGGTCGTGGAAACCCTCCTATGCTTCCGTGCTCGAAGCATTGGGCCACCCCCAGAGAGGACTTCTTCAAATCTTCCTTGATCGAACTGAACCACCAAGTTCTCACAAGTAAAGGAATCAGCCTGCGGACGTGCTTCCTTGTCGCGCCAAATAACCGCAGTAGGTTCGTAGAGAACCTTTTCAGTCTCCGCAGAGACTTTCCTTGAAGATTTAGCCAGAGAAGCTCTGGCTACACCAGCTTTTCTGAATTCAGAGTTAGACCCGAAGGTCTGTTCATCGCATTGCGACACTTGATTCTCGGCAGTGGAGAATTTCTTCCCCAGCGGAGTCGCCATCTTGTTTTCCATTATGTTCGCAAAGGGGAAAACTTACAAAAAAGAGTTTGAGGAGCTAAATTACAAGTATTCTTAAAAAAGATACAAGTAGATCTCCTCAGAGATTCTGGAGAAGTGTGCCGATAGGAGTCTGGTCAGCGCGCGACCACTTTGTCCCTTTGACGATGCGAGCGATGAGATTCCCTTCTCGCCTGGCTCGGGGAATCAGAGAACAGAAGGTTGGTAGAACCCTCTTGCTGCTTCTCAAAATCGCCTTCAATAAAGAATTCCTTCTCGACTGGTTTCGGAGATTCCTTGAGAAGAAGGACGACGTTAGGGTATCAACACCCTGATTAGAGAAAGCAATTCTCTAAAAGGTCTCTGAATTCGAGAGCGCACGGTGCGTCGTGAAGAAGCCTCTGCTTGTGGAGTCCTTTGTGTGTGTGTCCGTATGCGTCTCTGCATGCCTCGATTGATCCTCTCCTTGTACCCCTGGCGGGCTATTTATAAGGAGAGCAAGGGTAATATCGTCCTTTGAAGATATGGAAACAGATTGAATCGAATCTGTTTGAATCTGGAAAGTAGCCTTGCTGCGAGGCTTGGATCAGCTTCTGCGAAGCTAGAATTGGCAGGTCGGTGGACTTTCTTGATCTGTTTTGATCCTTTCCATATCGTTGGAGGATTTCCCCTGATCTTCTTACTCGTTTTTAGAAGAGTCAAGAGATTGTGGCAATCTACTGCCAAATTTGATCTCTGATTTGATCTTAATTGGATTTGATCTGATTAGATCTGATCTCATCTGGAGATTTGATTGGTCAAAGGTTGGTCATAGCAGACCAATAGCGGAGCTGCCCGTTTTGAGCTCGTAGCGGAGCTAGAGACGGTTCTGACGAAGTCCGAAAGAAACCCTTTGGCGGAGCTGGAAGTCCTCCGTGGCGAAGTTGCGAGTTAGCTTCCTGGCGAGGCTTTGGATGGCTTCGAGGCGAAGTCGGGTGATATTAGCCTCTCAAGCGAGGCTATCTCTTTAGGCTCATGCGATGCTAAGTGCTAGCATCTTAGACCTGCTGAGGTCTGTTTAGAAACAATCCGGGTTCAATGTCTGCTTGCTGGATCAGTGGAGTCCAAGTTTCTTCTTGTCCCTCGGAGATGGGTGAAAACTGGTCTTCAGCTCGTCTGTCACTTGTC